>JAODLI010025844.1:0-20836 GCA_027575585.1 Percopsis omiscomaycus | reverse complement strand
GACAACATAGTTGTGGATCTTATATTGCATTTCTGTCACTAGAGCCTCTTAAATATTACACACTGGTCCTTTAAGACTATTTATAAGGCCTAAATACAGGTATAAGTTATTTAAAAAAAAAGGTTCTTAATATTATTCTTACAAAATTGTCAAATACACTTTAAACTAAAACGTTTTTGGGGTTTAGTTACTTTTTAAAACCAAAAATTTAAAAACAAATTAGTTTTAAAATGGTATAGACAAATGGTCTTCAGTTTGCATGTTCTCCCCATGTTTGCATGAGTTTCCTCCAAGTGCTAGGGCTTCTTCCCATCTCCAAAGACATGCAAAGTGTTTGTAGTGACCCTGCAAAGGGCTCCAGACCTGACCCTGAACTGTATTAACTGGTTTAAAAGAATATGTTGGAAGGATTCAGAGAAATTAGCAGAGTAAGACAGTGATCATACATGTAGGTTAACAACCGAACTGGCTTTTTAAGATTTAAATGTCAAATACAATATTGAATGATATCTATTGCTGAGAAGACCTACGGTTCATTGTCACTTCTCCCACCATTTGTTTGTTTTTACAGACAAGTCTCCAACCACAACATATTGTGCCTTCACAGGACATAGCGGTCATGGCTAATAAGTCTTGCTAATAAGTTTCATGTTCTGCGGTCACTAAGGCTAACAGCTAGCTGCTTATATTGTGTTGCAATAATCCAGACAGCACTCAAATTGACCGATTCCACCATTCCATGCCTTAAACATAAATTAATGTTCTATAATTGTAATACATATTTTTAACATTCAAACCCGGCTCCTAAAATATTTTGGTGTAGTGGAGTCCTGTTTAATAGTGTTTTATCCACCTCGTAGCTCGTGTTCAGTATCAAAACGAGGGGTAGGGTTGAGTGGAAGAAAGAAGTAGAGAGGAATGCAATCCAGTCCACTCAGCACTGAAATGCGCCCTGATCGCATATACATTTTTCATGCACGGATTATGTCATTATATGTCAAAAATATTATAAACATCTGATGATGTTGATTTGATTGACAATTACTTTTACAATTACATTACAATTACAATTGATTGACAATTACTTCATAAAAGACACCTCAAACCCAGTGCAATGTTTTTCTAATGCTGGTTTCAACCACATATATGTGGTTGAAACCAGCATTAGGTGGGTTGGTCAGAATAACCAAGAGGATGTGATTTTAATCCAGCACAAATCTGCTATGTGTAATTATTATGTCAGCAAAGTAACTCAAATTTCATTCTATTATTTGCCAAACTCTGAGGTGCTTCGGTTACAGCAATCCAGTTTGAATTTAAACCACTGTAATGTTACTTTTTTACCATAGATGTGTAACATCAACACTAACAACACCAACCAATGTGCGAGTACCATTTAGCACGCGCTGTGATTAATTACACTAATTACTTTCAACATACAATGATGATGACAGCATGGAGACTTGGGATAGAGAATCCCACCCTGTCAAATTTGCAATCTGTTGTAAAATCCCTCTTAGTGAAAAACCTTTGGTCAAATGCCTTTCCCCATTTTGGAAAATATTTCACTTTATTCTCTAACAACACAAAGCTTCTATTGTGGTCTCATCTGAAGTGCATTGATGACGTTTACATCTGGGCTATCTGTGGACTAGTTAATCCCGTACAAATTTAAAACTGTGTTACCGCACAATCCCAAAACAAATCCAGTTTGAATAGGGTTTAAGGCACCAGGACTTATGGCGCCAAACCATAAGTTTATTTATTACCTAATGTTTTATTGTGTTTTAATATCCAATTTGATTTACTACGTGTCTTTAACCAGGCAGGTGAGAAGTGCTGCCTATCACGTATAAGATATTTCAACATTAAGTCAGTATGCTTCCCCCTAATAAATATTTTCAGCAACTCTGGGGCAAATGTGATCAGAGTAAAAACAGGTGCTACCAGCATGTTTTGACACGTGTCAGTATAAAATGGCGCTATTCCATGTTCTTTGGGTTGTCAGCACGGCCCGTTTATTAGGTGATAAAGGGGTGCCTTCTATTGACATTTACAATGCCAGTAGATTACATGTTATGACCCAAAAGACCTTTACCAACATTTTACTAAATGTAAAAATTCAGCACACTCAGAAATGCACAAAACATGGAATAATGTATAAGTAAATCGCTGATATTACTTATTTGCAGTGTAAATCTTTTGACTCCATATTAAAATAAACACAGGGACTAGATGGGGCTTTTTGAAGGCCTTTGAAACTCCACCATGCTCATCCAGGAGCTATAGATTAAATGTCTGTTGATAAGACTTCAAAACATGTGTTTCATCAGGGATGGCCTGTGCATACCAACCTAATCCCATCCTTGCTTGCAATACAAACAGCCTTGCCCATGCCACACACATCTGAAATTGTATGGGTGGTTATCTGGATGCCGTTTTCAAGTTGCCATAGCACCCCCCCCCCCCTGTGTAGCTTTAACTAAAGCTGCTCAGAGACTCTCACGTAAATAATAGTTGGCCCCAATTTACCAGAGTTAAAGTTGGTGTATAATACCGGCTCAGATGGAGAGACCCCTGTAGGAGCCTCTAATTCTGAGGGCCAATCCTGATCCTGTAACCTCTGATTCCTATCGACCATTACTGAAGTCGGAAAGGTAATCTCTTTACTATCAACTCGCCTTTCTAATGGCACACGAGTAGTTGTATGACAGATGATCCTAATATTATAGGTGAAATGACCCATGAAAGAGATTAGCACATTCTGGATGAGGTTATTATCAAATAGGCACATTATGGGGAAATATACTTACTGGTAACCTGAGACATTACAGTAAAGACTTGGACATTGGAGACAGTGGAAATAAGGAGCTGACCATTGAGCTAATCCAAAGAGTAATACGAGTGTTTATAGTCAAGGAGGATACAACACTAATGGCTTTTTCACGTCTGAAAAAATAGCTCAGTCCACAGACATTCATAATGACATTTGGGATATAGGCGCTGCACTAGTAACTCATCTGCAAGCTTTTCAAAATTTCTATTGGTAGAATGTATTCTTAGGTTACTCTAGTTTGTTGTTTTATAATGCAAAACATAAATGTATCTAAATTTAAACATTACAATAATTTGTTTCTGGAGTAACCTGAGAATACGTTCTACCAGTAGAGATGGCGACCAGCTTTGTAGACACGGTAAAACAATGTTTTACAAGAAACAAGTATATTGCGGATTTTCATCTGCAATATATTTGTTTCTCCTCGGGTTCCCGAGTACTTTTTACCAGCTTGAGGATTTATATTGAGGTAAGGAAGCTATAGATTTGAGTGTTTAACAATAGCTCCCATGTAATTTAAGCGTACATTGAGGAAGGTATCTATAAAGAAACGGCCTATTGCATTGCAGCATCTGTCCAAAACACGGCTAACAATTAAAATTGCTAAGGTAAGTGCTTGTATTCCTGTCACTTTTCAATAAAAAATATATTTGTGTTGAAAAGTAATATAGATCTCTTGTCAGCTGCCTATATACATTAATGGAAAAATGTGTCATTTTTCAAAACCAAGCATCAATATTTTATATCTAATCGCTATTAATATTTCATATTTCAAAGGGATTGTCTTTACTTTTTTATGTTCAGCCATAACTCTTACCCATGATGTTGCATAACTTTCCCTGAAGGCAAATAGTAATATAACAGTTCTAATGCCCTAATATAACATACCATTTGCATGGCTTTACTACCAACCAAGAATTTAAGGGGACTCTTCCCCCACACCACATTCCTGAGGAATCTCCAGAACAGTTTTATTCAGTGAGTTCCTCATACACACACACACACACACACACACACACACACACTGGCAGTTTGGCTTCTCAAACGCAGCTAGGCAACAGAGCCTTTGTGAAAACCTTCAGGAACTCAGGAATTGGTTCAAAAACAAGAAATGCCAAGCCCTTGCTTTTAACATGGCTTAGAAGAAGAGGCCCAGGGGACCATGTTATTATGAATGGTGTAATGAACAGTGAAAAAACACTTTCCTTTTTACTCGGACAAGTTTACTCTTATTCCACTATTCTGTAATGTTGTCGATCAATAAATCTTATTTTCTGAATCAAAACATGCATCAGGTTCTTTTACAGTGATTCCCCGCTTATATTGAAAGCAAACAGGAACAAACCTTCAGGATTAGTAACAGACACCAAAGAAAGGGTCAGTTTTAAGGGTGGGGGGTTGACTGATACCATATTTCTTGTTAACAAAATATGAGATTGCACCCTGCTTGCAAGCATATAGGTCTTTGAGAGAGGGGTCAGCTTTCGTTATCTTTGCATTGGGACATTGAGTAAAGCCTTGAGGGGACCCAGGTGTCATTAGGACTTTCCAAACCTACAGGAGAACATGTCATTATTATGTTGTTTGTCATGTCCTCCGGGAGACGGGTTCAGGCAGGGGTTAACAACCTGGAAGGAACGCATCAGCTTACAACAGTTCCTTTTTTTTAAAATCATGTGAAAAAACTTTTTTAAAATATCCTGCTGCACTAGATACCGTTTACATTTTTTATTTATTTCAAAAACCATAAAAAATATCACCTAAAAGTGTATGTAGTGTTGTTACAAGAGACAAGTTACGTACTAGCATACATTAATAGTGCACTTTAAAATTCAGAGACTTAAACACTTAAAATTCATACCAATAACAAATTGTACTCTTTGTTATTTTCTAGATGCCAAGATTCTGATTAAACTATATTCAAATAGACTAAATAATGACAAGGACAAAGAAGCCTGCTAATACTTGCTAATGCTAATCACTATGTTTAGATTATTTTGGTTCTTTTTCTGTACAGAGACTCCTGTGAGAGGAATGTCAACACATATAGCCTTCTTGGGTTTTGACTGGTCTTATCAAACCAAACATTTGTGAAAGAATGCAGACACAGTAAGGGCTGGTATTACAGTTACTGTAAATCAAATCATATTTAAACATATGGACTCAATACCTCTGATCTCCCTTTTATATTAAGCACTGGAATATAAATGATACATTGAGCACTAGTTTATTGAAATATTTGTTATTAGGGTTTTCAACACCTCAGTAAGGTCTCTGTGTAGGTATATGGTCACTGTAGTTTCATGCAATGTGGGACGTTTCCATTTCCATTCCCATACTGGGAAATATGATTGGCACAATGTAATACGTGTATATAATACCCTCACTGGGCCCATATGATCACAAAGACCATATGCATGTAGCTACAGTATACCGGATGTACAGTACTCAGCACCAAAGTTCCACTGTATTTTTGTAAAGCAAAACTAAACTAAAACTATAAAGCATCATACTAGACTAAAACACAACTGTATGAAATTCCATTGTAAAACATCACAACAAGGTGATGCACTCAGTGTCTGTAATAGCAGGTGACTGCGTCCCCTGTGCATGCAAATTTGAACATTCCTAGTAATAATACAATGGGTAAAAAAATTGAACCACACACACAAACACTGGCTAAGATAATGATAGCATTAAAGGTCTCCGAAAACAGCGACTCATATACTGTATACTGACACCTACTGCCATAGATGCAGCAAACTAACCTTATTGTTAAACATGGCAGTTGTGGTCCCGACCCCCATGTTGAGAATCCCAAAGCAGTAATTGTTGTCACAGTGAAAAGGTAGAGTCAAAGTTGGGTAGCTTCGACTGAAACATGAAAAGACAACCGGGTTTCTTCTCAAGCCATGAAACACTTCAGAAGTATTCAGAAGTGTCAGAAGTATTTCAGGAATGTCCCTGCCATTACCCACCTGTCAATGTATAACACAGATCCCGATTCAAAAAGTATTTCAACCAGCGGGTGTGAGGATTTCTACATCTAACAAAAGAGGAAAATGTCTGTTCGATGGGGTCTTCTCTAGTTCTTTATCCATGTCAGCAATGTAATTCACAGTTTAGTGAGCTATGCAATTTATTTAAAATATTAAAATGTCAGTGTATTTAATTATTTATCTCAATTAATATTTATTAAAAGTATCTGTAATTAACATAATCACCTCTCAGCAAAATATATGAATGTATATTAAATATACCCACTGAGAGAAAAACGAAATTAAAACAGCTACATGGATGCATGCAATAGGTCTAATTAGTAACCATAATCCAGCCTGAGAAAATACCTTGGCTTATAATATTACATCATGGGATTTCCCTTTCGAGGATTTATAGAAATCTTTAAAGCTAAGCAGTATTTAATGTTTTGAAACACCTTTTGCATATTGTGACACCACCAACAGATACAGTGCAAGAGGTCATAGCCTGCATGTAGAGCTAAATATACAGTAACATGCTGTGAGACATTAAAAGATAACATTTACAGTACATTAGCTCTGTGCATTGAGCCATGACATTAACATTCTAAAATTAACAAGATTGCTCTAAGCTACAGTGCTGCCTGCTGTACATTAGCTTTTGTTTGGCTGGGCTATTCTCTACTTCTGTTTGTGAGCTTCCATAATCCCTCAAAACACTGCGCTGCTCTAGGGTATATAACACACAAATATCCATCTCCTGTGATACTTCAGAGACACTTAGCTGTGGTGTTTTAGCACTGCATTTGTTAATAGTATATATCAGTAGTATTACTAAATATGTATCAACATACATTTGAGTTGGTTAGAAACCCAGCTGGACATTTTCTAAGAAAAATTCTGAAACTAACTCCAGGAAGGATGTCCGTTTTTAAATGGAAAACCAGGGCAGACTTGACTCATTACAACGTAGTAATATTCCCTGTGGTGTTGAGGGGCTGGGTGTGGGTGTGGGTGGGGCTGATGTGATTAAATTATGTGTGACAGGCTGGCGAGAAATGGGATTGCCCCCCAACCTCATCCCACCCCTTTGCACCAGTTTTTACTAAATCTCAGTCTGTCGTCTGTTTTTCCCTGTACTAGTTCTGTCAGTGACAAAAGAGACAGAACCAGATTAAAACAATTGGCTAATCCCGAGATCTGTTTCAGGACTGGCCTGCTCGCTCGCCATAATGGTACAACCCTGTTACAAAAGGGAGGGTGAGGCGGGATTGGGGAGGGGGAATTGATTAACCTGTCCTATAAACTGATAACATACTGTATAACTCTAAATTATAATGAAAAAGATATGTTTAACGATTCAAATTATTTTAATTATTAAATTTGTACTTTTTTATCTTTGTATTCTAAAATGTCCCATATTGAGAGGTGCTTGAGTTTGGTTGAGAGCAACTACTTTCAGCAGAGTTTTACACCTCTTCCTCTGCTGGCAAATAAATACAGACCACCTTTTAAAGGTTCATTTAAAGCAAGGACAATAGAGGTCGAAAAGCTGATTCTCTTAAGTGATAATGTCCATTATTTCCTAAAACCCATGTAAGCAATGACTCACCAAATGTAATAAGAATCTACAAAGATAGAACAGCAGTCTACCAACTATAGCTAATAATGTGACCCACTTCCTAATTTTTATACAATACTATGCTTTATAGAACATAAATGATACTAAATAAACATTCCTTAAAGCATCACTTAGCCTAGCCTCTTTTTTGTCATGTCTAGAGGCTTCATAATTGTGACATTTATAACAACCAATGTAAAATGTTTTATAACCCCTAATTAGTGGTTATATTGAGGCTTTATTGAAGGTGAACAGGTTTAACAAATAAAACAGCGAACTGAGTTCTGTTTCTATAAATCCTCACACAAAACAGACATCACAGATAAACTGGCACACATGCAAGCACATATAAATATTTAAATTGGGGGGGCTAGTGCCATGGTCCCAGGTGGGAAGAACTAACCAAGTGAGAGTGTCAGCTGAGGGGCAGAGAGGGCACATCCTGCCCCTTCAATTACCCCCCACCCCCTACATCCCCCCTGCCTTGTCGCGCGACAAAAACTATCACTATCACCCCCACTTCTTAAATCCTTTTCACAATAATAAAAATGATGGCAGATGCTATCTGTGAAAGCGCAGGGGCCCACGGACAAGGGAAAGTGTTCATTGTGTCAAAGTAGCAACAATGAAGCCAGGAAAAGGAATTTTTTCTCATGTCACCAAGCTATTTGCTTGTGCCTTTTTAGGCAGCAATACGATTAGAACTAGCAAGCTAATCCAATAGATTGGAACAATGATGTCAGTACCATATGTTTGCTTCAAACTGGGTTAAAATCCACATAAATACAAATTGGCATTCTCATTTGAACACCTGCAGTAACATTCTCAAAGCCAACATGTCACAATGGCTCATGCTAACTAACCAAACCACTTAGACAGACTTCTTTATTTTAACTCCTGTCTGTTCCAGCAGCTGACTTATCCCAGACACTATCTAACAGACTAATCTAATAATAATAATAAATGTAATCTATTCTCTGAGTACAGTGTCCTGAAATGGGGCGCCACTGCCCTGCACCCCATTAGGGCCCATTAAGTGCCCATTACACACCTGGTGACATCTGACCTTGGCAGCATAATGACCCACTAATCAGCTCCCTAGGGAACAGCAAAGCAGGTCTTCCTAAACCCACTGCTGTCTGAATGCCTGCAACCACCCCAGAGTGTTTTACATATAGTTTGAAGATTTGCTTTGTTTGTTGGTTGGTTTTTAAGAAAATTTGTTTACGTTAATTCAAATGTTATTTTAAGACTATGTTTAAGTTAACTAAATTAATAAAATCCTATATCTTCAAGGAAATCAAATTAGATTTTTAGGCAGTAATTTAAAAGTAATTCTAAAAAAATACTTGATGACATGATGACATTAAAGTAGTTCATGTGGATGTCAATTGCATCAACCAAATGCAGCATAGCTTACATTTTAATTATGTTTAGTATCGATCGTTTTTTGATAATCGATTTTTAGAATTGTATTTGCAGTTAAAAGAACACCCCCACCCCACCATCCTCCCAGACACATGAATAACTTCTCACAAATCTCTGTCGATTTAAGAGTCCGTTTCTTCTGAGACAAATTCTGGTGGTTATAAAGGTCTATTATATCACTACACCAGCAAAATGTGAGAAATTGCATTTATCGAAGTACTCTTTGATTTTGTTGAATAATGTGGGTAACTTTGTTCAACTATAACCTTCAAGTCGACAGTTCAGGTGTAGAAATCAGAGACGGGCAACTGGACAGCATAGAAATAATGTGACCACATGTGTTACTTACCGTAGACCTAGTTCAGACCACAATACGCAGTAAGGAAACCAGGTAACGCGGATGCATTAAAAATCACAAGAACAAATTATGTAATCACAAACCTCGATCACGCCAACTTGCAGTGTTTATTCCAGGTCCTTTCAGTTTAGAAGATCCTACCATGCGAGTGTATTCGACGAGTAATCACATAAATTATTTTTTTTAAGGAGCGATTGAGAAAAATTTCAACGATCACAACTATCTAAAACACAGGACAGGAAGTAGATATTTACTCCAATTTAGATCCAGATCAATGTCGAGGTAATGAAAGAAAGAAATGAAAACAGCAGTCTGTTTGCGCCGTTTGCGCAGCAGCTTCTTTCATCGACTTCAGCGCACACACACAGTCGCCGCCCGTTCTGTCCTATTTGCATGTCAATAGCCCCAGTGACAGCCTCTGTCAGTTGAAATGTATAGCCAAAAACTTTCTCCAAATAGCCAATTTGTTTTTTTCCATACTACATATTGGCACCAGAACACAGCTCTTTTTGTATCTAGGCTATAGGCCTATAAACTGCGTTCACTTTAACATTACCTGTAAACCCTAATTTCAGAGTTGTTCATGATTAACTAACACTGGAGAACTCTAGAATCAGTGCTATAGTCTAAGGATTGCATGCAATGTATGAACTTACAAAAGAAGATAATGCCTTGGTGTAATGGCATAAAGCATGCTACTGTAAATAAGCAATGCTGTTTTATGTCATGCATGCTAAACATTTACCTCATGGGCATAATAAACATGTACCTCATGGGCATAATAATTGAGTAACCCCCTTTAAAAGTGAATAATAAAACTACCCAAAAACCCCAGTTTCTTCCCAGCTCACTTTTTATATTTATATGTTTATAAACACTACTGTCCACTACTGGGTGGGTGGCTGTAGGGGGAGGAGTAGAGAGGATCGTTATTTTAAGGTGACGTTAGGTATCAATAACCTACAGTTGCAGGTTATAGATAGGCATACCAGAAAGTACATGCACTGCCTTCTTGAATAGGTGAAAGTCTCCCCCTGAAGCAAAACTTGTCATTGGATTATTAGTCATTGCTGGGTAAAGTTATTGTTAACAGACTTTGTAGCCATTGGACGGTGACATCTGAGAACAGCGGTATCTTAGTTCTGCCTTAACGCTGTGAGCATCTAGGCTAACTGCCCCAAAGCTATATGGAGAGCCGAGTGGAACCATCCTAGGCAAGAAGGGCGTGTCCTAATGCCTCATTCCTCTCCACTTTCTGCTACTCTTCTTCTGCTGTCAGGTTAAGACAATGGTTTCCCAGAAAATGTCATTTGATATTAGAGCATTCACTGTATGGCGTGAGACTGTAAATTATGTCAGCCCTCCGTAAATATAAATGTAATATCTTGATGTTGTCTAGCAATAAATACGATTTTCATATTAACAGGGCTTTCTTTGTTTATATTGCATTATACCCTACCTCCGCCAGAACCTTGAAAAGTTGCCCCAGCTTGTTTGTGAAAACAACTGTGTGAGAGTTACTCCTCCTCCTGCTGGTTATGACCAATCCACTTTGTTGTTTTGGTTTCAAACTCCAAGAGAAGGGCCTCTCGCTCACTGACACAGGTGTTTATCAAAGAGGAGGTGACATTTCAGGGTACTGGGGGGGTGGAGCTATAGAGCAGCCAAAGAGTACTCCTTTAAACTTACTTTAACTGACTATGACATATGACCACCAGCAAGGATAGGCATAACTATGTAAATAGAGTATAAGTGCCGCCATTGTCCCACATGCTGCCCATAGCTATTTGGTTTTGAATTGTTCAATTCCCACTTGCTTACGGTAGGCCAGGTAGCCAAAATGATTTACAGTTGCACTGGATATGGGCATAACATGAAAATGAAAAAATGTAAGCTTAATAGACAAATGTTTGTGTGCACCAGTAACTTACACTTGAATCACAAGTGTAGCTTCAGCTTCTGTAGCTTCAGTTCAGCCATAGGCCTATTAACCTTGGTGAGGTAAAAGTGCTATCCCACTTCAGTGGTTTAGACCTTTGATGTACAAGAAAGATCTTCCAAACAAAGGTGTTGAATCTATTTGCCTGAAGTACATTTCTTCAGTATTGTCTTAAATGCCAGAGGAGAAATTTGATTCTGCATTACTGCATAGGCCTAACCTTCTTTTTTTCTTCCTCTTGAGTTTTGCCAATGGAAATGTCTGCGGCGATGAGTGTAAGAATTGCCACTAACCACAGCTAACCTCAACGTTTTGGCATGTGATACATCATGGTATCTACTTAACAAATTTAGAGAAAGCTTGAAACTTGAGGAGACTCAACAGTCATTTGTCTCTTATACAAATGATTTATGCGACACTGACACTAAAGAGGTTTACTGAAGGGTCTAGTATGTTCTTGTGAGGAACACAGGACTGAAATTTGACATGAATGTGTCTAGTTTGCTACACTACTATAATGTCACTGGTCAGGAACATGCTAATATGTTGTGTCAAGATTAATTATTATACACAAATTATGTGTATAATAATTTAAAAATACATATTAAAAAGATTACAGAATAAATATAAATATAAATATAATAAATTCAAGTTTTCTTTCTAAAATTTTTCTATTCCATACAAATTTTACTTTGTTGTTTTATAATTTTTGTTTGTAGTCTACCTGTGCAAACGGTAAAATTAAAAACTGTACTTATAGCGCCATCACATGGTGAGATAATTTGAGGGACGCTGTTAGGGAAGGCAATTTGAATTGAATTGTCAATAGTGTGTTTGTGAGAGAGAGAGAGAGAGAGAGAGAGAGAGAGAGAGAGAGAGAGAGAGAGAGAGAGAGAGAGAGAGAGAGAGAGAGCGAGAGAGAGCGAGAGAGAGCGTATGTACTGGGTATTTATAAGTGTCCATGGAGTGGCGCTGGAAGTCTATCCATAGGTGGCTCAAAAAATGCATAAGCAATAATAATCAAATTTTTCCATAATGATAAATTCTATTATGCGCTTTTCCAATTAAAAAATACATTAAAATTAGATCAATGGAGAAGACTGTTCTAAAAGGCTATGTCTTGGGTGGACAAAAGCCTTTTTTAACTGTCCTGGGCTTGTTTGTGAACATTAACCTTAACCAAGGAGGTTGAGCCTGCTTACCTATTTCTATTGGTGTGGAAACCTGAACAAAGTTTGTCACTGGAGCACTAGGTTATCTGATGAAGAAAGTATTTTGGGGGTAGGATAGTCTAGTGGTCTAGATGTTGGACTCCTATGGGTTCAATCCCCGGAAGTGGATTGTAAGGATCCTTGAGCCAGATGCCTAACCCCTACCTGCTCCTTGTACTGTAAGAGCACCATGTAATTGTAGGTCGCTTTGAATAAAAGCATCTGCTAAATGACAATTGTAATTGTAATTACCTTAAATTAAGCACTAGGGATACTGTAATCTGACAAATTCTAATTCTGCTCAGATTGTATGCATGTTTACACTATGTACCTGAGAGGCTCTAAAATGCTTATGATGCTGTACAATGATACTAGATACTAAATCTTATTTGTTCAGTTTATTGTTTCATTTGTTGACTCATGTTAACATGTGGGGTGGGGAGTGGTGAGCTTTTCAAAATCAAATTATTCAGAGGATGGGGTTGTCAATACTCCACATTTGGTTTTGCAAGTCATCCTGGATCCCTGCTATTCAAAATCATTATATTAGATTGAAGTTAAAATGGTAGCTAGCTTTTCAACACTCTCCCTCACGTTAGCCACCAAGGAGGGTTGATACAACAATGTGGTCAGCTTGAGTTGTGGAGGAGTAAGATGATGGCACAGCTCAAGCTTACATTAAACAGACAGCTTCTAGCCTGGGAACCAGTCTGTTTATAAATTTAGTGGTAGATGTGCCCTCTGTGCTAGCTTCTCACTGCCTGAAAAATAGTCTGGAATTGTGCAGACGCATATTTAGCCAGATTGGGTTCTGTGATCGGCTACTGACTGGGACTTTGTGACTTCAAAACAAACTGATGCTGTATTTCAATTGTGTAACTAATGTCCAGAAGCCTCCAAACAGGTCACTTTAATAGGATAGGCTATAGGATCATGAAAAAGTAGATATTGGCAGATATAGCTCACCTTTAAAACCATAAAAGTAATTTTTTTTCCATAAAACCACTAATATATGTTTGGTCAGCATACCAAATCTGTTGCAAAGTCACTTCATAAAAATGTTTCAGGAAAAAGTACAGTATTTGTGCTCATCATAATAACTTGCTAACCGTATTTTAATAGGTTTTTGGGCAGAAGTTGGTTTCTCGGAGAGAAACCAACTTCCAGTTAGTAGTAATAAAGCAATTTAAAGGACAAAATTAGCAGAAGATTTATTTGGAATTAAATAAAAAAGGCAGATCAATATTTCTTACTCTGTCCTATACACACTGGACTGCCCCCCTGAACTGTTTATAAAAATGAATTTTTATTCAGAGTTTTCGTCCAGAAACCTAGAGTAGGATATCACGCTGTTTACTGGACAGCAGTCAGCTGGAGAATGTCAATGTATCACTGAGCTTGTAGGAATCAGAAAGAGATCCATTGTAAGCCAGAATTCATTTTTATTTGATGGCCTATTTATTGTTCTTGTAGCGACCTCTTGCCTATCAAAAAAGTCTACTACGGTCCGTTGTCTTGATGTTTGAAAGTATTTATGACGCGTGTAATATGTAAGCCAATGTCCAACATTGCAAGTAAGGTTTATTTGCATCTCATGCAGTTTCTCATACACGGTACATTCAGATTTGTACATACCAAACATAATAATCAATAATTCCACTTTCCTCCGCATTACACATAGCACGTTCAAAAAAACAGTTTGCTCCTTCCTCTCCTCCCCCCCTGTGCCCTGTTGAACCTGATTAAATTACCTCTGCCCAGCCAAATTGGCAGTGCCCCGCTACCCCTGGTGGCGGGAGTTTTAACAACACAAAATAATAAACATTAAACCAAATGGCTCTCACAGTTCTTCAGTTTATTTGTTTATATAGTCTTTTAATAAGCATTTAGTCAGTCAACTAATTTAGTTGGATTTCTTTGTTAAAAAAAATACATCTTTACTTCTGGACAAGCAAAAGCAGGAGTCAATAAAATTATGGCTGCAACAACTAATCGACTAATCAACATTTTTCAATATTTATAATAGATCTATATTTTTATGTATGTATTTTGGTATCGTTTGCATTGTTTTAAAGCAAGCCAAATAATCGATGAATCATTATAATAATCGGCAGACTACTCGATTATCCAAATAATTGTTAGTTGCAGCCCTAATACCAATCTCACAGTCAGCCATTTGAGAAACTTGTTGAAAGTCCCTACAAACACGATAACTAACCATACTGTTATTTATGTATCTAGCATTCATAGTTAGGTCTATTTAGGCCAATTGCAAAACTGTACGGATGATTTGTCTGACAGCTCATTGCTCTTTTGTTGTCTACAATTAACTGAGCATCCATATTTTTTATTCAAAATATACTGGTGGATGGCTAGCTTTTTAGATAAACGTCTCAAATCATATTTCATCATATAATACACACACATAACTTCAGTATCCTCCAGAGTGAATGATTGGTTTCTTTATGCATTGTGACAGAATTTTCCAATTATACGTTCTGTCTGACAGACAATGACATGGACTGAGACAGAAGCTGTCAGCATAATATCACAGAAATCTATTGCCACCACTGTCAACTGTGGTATTATGCAAAAAAATCCTATCTATTTACTTGCTAAATAAGAATTTTGCATCAATCTAGTCTATATTTGCAGCATTAGTATGGCTATAGGGGCTAAATTATGATTTTCAACGCAGTCTAGCCTATTGGACTGTGTAAGATGTATATGTAGTTAACTTCTGTTGATTTACTTTATTATTATGGTCTTTACTTTGTTCTTATGGCCACATTGGAGAGAGGGGATGGGGAGTCAACGAGAAGCAGCCCAAACTACACTGCATCTCGTGTGCTCATTAGTGTCAATGAGATTTAGCCTAATTTACCTGTAAGAAAGTACATTGTTGAAATTATGTAAATTATACATTTAGATTATATCTGTTCAAATTATTGTAATTAGCATTTAGAACGATCACGTCAAACAAATCAACCAAGCATAGGCCTACTTGAGTGAGTCAGGCATCAACTTTAAAAGCAGAAGCCAAGAATTTCTTTGCTTAACACAGATTAAAACATCTCGTTTTGGGTAGTGTAAAGTATTTACATATAGTGTAAACATGCATGATACCTAAACAGAACTAGTGTTTTGTCTCTAATAGTCTCTAAATATTCTTTTAAAAATAATGACTTCAAAGTTACACAGCATTGTGATTGGATTCAAATTGAAAGCACATGATTGGAATATAGAATCAAAGAAGGAACACCCACATATCACGTCATTGTAGTATGTTTTGTGTGCTGAATTGTGTTGAAATAATACACCCGAAAACCTTTTTGCAGCTGTTTTTTCTTGTTATATCAGGACATTCTGCATGTTTTTTGGGTAGTAGCATAGAGCAGAGGAAAATAGATGAAAGTTTACAACTTTACAACTCTTCACTGTCTCAGAAAGGGTAGCAAGCTGATGGTGGACAAACGTTCCTAGTCTATGTTATGCTCTGGTTCCTGTGGGCATTGACATTGCAGCCATTTGCTTCACAACACCCATGGTGGCTGTATATGACTAAAGTATGGTGCGACTGCAAGGGGGGTTAATGTGTGTGCACCATATTTCTGCACACGTGCAGAATAATTCGACTGACAATGTATATGACACAAGTCATATTTCAGATATGACTAACTTGTTTTTTTCTGCAACAATATGCCAAAGTATGAAGTTTGTTTTCCACACTTTAAATATCAGTTTTAATTATTAGTGTGTGGAAGTTGTCTATACAATATGTAGCGTACAAATAAACTAATATTATTATAGGCTACATGGCACTTTTACGGGAAAAAAATTGGTATTTGTAATATATATAATATAATTTTGTTATAATAACAACTTGTAATAACAACAGCTAATAATAATATATCATAATAGCAGATTTCTTTACTCACAAATAAATGTAAAATAGGAGACTACGAGGTAGCTTTTTAATCTTTAAAACCTCACGAGAAGAAAGGAGAGTCTAGACCGTTACAACTTCCTGTTTACGTTTTACTCGTGACGTAAAATATTGGACACGTTACAGATTCATGCAAAACGAAAGGTCGCTAACTTATCCAAAACCTTGACATATTTTGACTAAGTAATTTAAACATCTTTCGTGTGTTATTCTTTCGAATTGGGGGAGGACTTTGACTTTAGACTGTCCTTATTTTTGAGGAGTCAACGAGCTAGCTAAGATAGCAACAGAAAGTCAACAAGGCGTCTCTAAATATGGAGAATAAATATAACCTCAAAAGTCCAGGTAAATATTATTAATATTATTTGTTATTTCCAGAAAGATTGCTAAGCTAAAAGTGAGCTTTTAATTCAGTTTGATCGATTTAAAATCTACTACTTCCGCATCGACATTTAGCTAACAGATGGCTACAACTTTTATGATATTCATTGTATGTTTTCCATTAGGTAACGTTATAGTGTCAGTTGTCAGTAGCTACAGTTAACTGTTACTTGAGTTGCAACAACATATTAAATGTGGTAATTTGATTCTTCTGTCCTTGCGTCTTAGTACTGCTCTCTTTGTACAGATCAGTACCGGTAGTCAGTTAATAAGTTTCAAACCCATTCTCGGTTTTTAGTTGTAACGTTATTTGTTTTTCATGGGTTCAATTGGGTCGTTTATGGTACCGTTGTCAGTATAGCTTGGTTATTTCCTGTTGTCATTTCCAGTTGGTCCCAAATACAGTATTTGTCAGCTTATGTCTTGAGGGGCCCTCCTGTGACAAAAAGGCATTGTTGGACTGTAATAGGATAGGCGATGCATGACAATGTAATATCAACTCAGATCCGATTTTATCTTTTACCTTTTTCTATTGTGTTATTTGCCACAAGTTGTGTAATATCAGTCTCTCAAGGCTCAATAACCAGGGTATCATAGAAGAGACATCTGAACATTTAAACAGCAGCCTTATAATATACATCCAGACTGCAGCAAAGAACCAGATAATAATTTCAGTTAGTAACAAAGTTCTCTATAGTTTTATAAATTAAAAAAAAATTGGAAATAATTGCATCCTGTAATGTAATCAGCAGTGCTGTATCAGGTGGTGTTCCTGTGGTGCGCAATGAGTAGAGCCAGAGACGTTTTTAGAAGAGACAGACCACTTCAAGAATCCTGAATAGAACTCTATGGGAGAAGTCCGTAATGCCAAAGATAGGCCTACATAATGGGATTTTAATTATCAGGCTAGCTGGTTTATGGTAGGCCATTTTGGAATCAAATGGGACAGTGTTTGACAGGAATAAAAACATAGATTGATTTGGAACAGTGGGCTCCTGCCACGTATCACTAACGTAATGTTTGCTTTGCATATGCCGTCACAAGGACACATACACACAGGTGCAAAATCTCCCTTTGCCATACAAAATTTGTTTAGAATCAGTGGGTTGGAGCAGGCGGTTTCACTTTTCAGTTTCTTTAGTTTTGAGATTCCTAGTGATCAATGTGTTAAGCTTGTTTCTTGGACTCTATTGTGTTTCATATTTACTGTAGAGCGTTTGGTCTATTCCACAGTTACTCACTTTAATATTTACTAAACTATGCAAAAAGAAGTAAAGTGTAATGACAACATTTTATTGTGAATAATGTTTTGTTTTTTTCTTTAGATTTTGCAATTTTAATAATATTTTACTAAACACTACCATTCAAAAGTTTGGAATCACTGAAAAAAATTTATGTTTTCTATGAATACTAATTATATTTTAATCAATCTAATGTTGAGTATACATTCACCGCCATTCTCCTGACACACACACACACACAAACAGCACAATAATAAGCCTGTAATAAGCCTGTATATGTTCTAAAAGTCAATACGTTTTAGGCCTAGTAGAGACATTGGCCTAGTAGAGACATTGACAAGGTAAGAAATAAATATTTCCTCTTGAAATAACAATTTTGTGCTTCACACTTTGCTTTTATCAATGAATCATCAATTTGCAGCAATTACAGCCATGCAGACTTTTGGCATTCTAGCTGTCAATTTGTTGAGGTAATCTTCAGAAATGTTACCCCAAAATTGGTTCCAATCAAACACTATCCACAGGATATGGCATGGCGTTGCAAAATGTGATAGCCTTCTTTGTTCAATATGCCTTTTACTCTGTACAAATCTCCCACTTTTCCAGCACCAAAGCATCCCCAGACAATCACATTTCCTCCACCATGCTAGACGGATGGCGTCAAGCACTCCTCACACCTCACAAAAGTTCTTCTCTGTGATCCAAACACCTCAAACTTAGATTTGTCTGTCAACAACACTTTTTTCCAGTTTCCAGTCCAGTTTTTTCTTTCAGTGATTCCAACTTTTGAATGGCAGTGTGTAGCAAGTAGGTTAGTATTAGCCTATTTGTACCATTATTAACTAAGCTATTCATCTATTTGTGTTTATGTATGTAGGTGTGTTATACAATTTTTTTTAATTTGGTCATTATCGCAGACCTCTAAAGTGAGAGTTCTGTAGTTATTTGCATTTTACAATTTATTTCAATTGTGAAATTGGTACGTACATTTGGGAAATAAACGGGTCCTAAAAATAATATTATTGTTATAAGTTTTAGCGTACTGATCTATGCTACGTCCTTCTTCCTTGGTTCATAATTATGCAATGGTGTCCTCCCTCTCCCCCACTGGAACAACTGTGACTTTTTTCCGGCATGCACACACTTGAAATGTGTGTTACATAAGATGATTTGGCCTATGTGGATTATCCTATCGCCTTGGGACAGTGACAAAACCCATGCAGACCTGAGATGCAGTGCTTACAGTGACAGGAAGAAAAAGACACAGGTTATATGTTATACGACATTAAGTTGATCAAAGACACCTAATTATTATACATTTATTATTATGTTTTCACTTTGCCAGCTCTCTTATTTATCACGTTTTTATTTACTTCTTTATTCCCAGCCTTAGAATCTGCATAGGCCTGCCTGACTGTTGAATTTACTGGACATCTAGAGTCCTGACCAAGTAGAGGCAGGCTGAATTAGCATTTTGCATAAAAGTTATGCTCACATGCTCATTACAACAGAAACAGGCAGCTGAACTGGCTAGCCGTTTGCATTGCTTGCTTGATAGCAGGGAGTGGGGAGAATTGGTCTACGCTCCCGCAGCAGTTTTCTTGGCTGGGCTCACTTCTATGACCCAACAAACAGGCTTGGGTGTCCCTGTGTCTGAGCCACTGTTGGCCCTGCCATCAAAGAACATCTAGGGGGATGAGGCACTGAGCTCACCCTCCTGAATGGTTTCTCCTATATCCTGACTCTGATAGTCTTGCTCTCCTCTGCTACACATCCAGTGCGACACTAGGCAGGACTAATGGGGCTAATCACTCTTAAGACATAATAAGTTGAATCAGAATCAGCTTTATTGCCAAGTACATTTACACAAGGTATTTTTCTTGGTGTTATTGGCACAACACGTTCGTTAAGTGTTGTAGTAGTAGTAGTAGTAGAAGATAAAAAAAATAGTGTTCAAGGGTACAATCCCCTCGCAGGCTGCTTAAAGGGACATAATTGAATAGGCCTGGTGTAAATAAAAGTGGACAATGTGCAGCAAGTGAGGTCAAATAAAAATATGAACAAATAAATGACATCAATATAATGTAAAGCTTATGTCCACGGTCTGGAGGGTGCTGGGAACCTATTGCACGGTTGTACACAGTGTGACAGTGTAGCTGTCACACTAAGAAGACTGCTTTCGTCCCATGATCACACCAGTTAGGCCTAGTTTTTCCTCCTCCGCACAGCTGTAGTGTTCAGCTAAATGCCTCATTCACTGCTTGTCTCGCAGGGGTGAGGCCTGCTGGGTAGTCATTGCTGCTAACTCGCACTGGCTGTCGGCACAGTTTACGCCACACATCAGCCACACTGTCACCTCCAGCGACAAGCATGTCCCAAACTCCAGAATGGCTGTATATGCACGTGCCAATGGTGCCATCATACACACAAACACTTGGTTCGTTCGTTGATGTTTTTAAATGGGCTATGTATACTGCTAGTTTAGAACAAAAACTGAAATACTCATTGATTGTTGATCCACTGCCAAGCATTGTTTTTATTGTTACAGTGGTTCAGTCTGTAAGGACAGTCTGTAATTGTACATTTGGGAGAGTTATATCTCCCCCAGTATCCTAGCAAATTAAGCAATCATCAAGAATTCCAAGAATTTGCGTAGGATTTCTCTGGCCCTAGTTGTCCGAGATAGGCCTAAATAAACCGACGTGAAAGCAACATGGCTGCAGACACAGTGAGCATACAGGCCCAAAGGTCCAAACTCTGTTTATTATACTAGATTAGGCTACTTTGTTCACTTTCTTTCTTTCTTTTGCTTAAGTTTGCCAAACGAGGCAGCACAGCTCCTAGTCCAAGCCTTGGTAATCTCACGCCTAGACTACTGCAACTCTCTACTCGCCGGG
>JAODLI010025824.1:0-43773 GCA_027575585.1 Percopsis omiscomaycus | reverse complement strand
GGTCTTTGTACACCACTGACAACATAGTTGTGGATCTTATATTGCATTTCTGTCACTAGAGCCTCTTAAATATTACATACTGGTCCTTTAAAGCCCCTACAGACAACATTTACAATTTTTGCTGTGTTGACACTAAAAACAAAATAGTAGTTAACAAATAACACTTTCATGTACAAATGATTCCGGTCAGTAGTAAGTACATGCTGATTGAAAGACTGTATATTTTCGATGAAACATACCAGGGCCATGTCACAGCAATTTCCCAGGGTTTTCTTCTCTCAGAAACCCTTTTTGTGGTGAGGAGCTGGTGGATACAGAGGGCCATCCAAACTCCCTGCCCTTGGCACATGATGGCTTTCGCCCCAAGTGTTCCTGTGGGAGCCAGTATTTCTAGCAGAAACGAGAGCCAGCAGTAAAAAACCTAACCCTGTCTAATGCCGTTCACAGCATCCGGACATCAGGACATGATTTAGAGTCTGTGGAGTTCCCTATTCGCCCATGGCCTTCTGCCAGGTAGAGCTGGAAGCATAGCCTGCGTGTGCATACGAGGACTCTTGGTTACTTTACTGCTACTGCATTTAGCAAACTTGAAAATGTGAGCCATGGCATCGTCACATTCTGCAATCATGGCTAAGGGGAAATAATAGGGACCAAGTGTGAGCTGGTTTTCAATAAACTGGTTTTCATTGAATTGCTTCAGCAGACTTGACCCCCCCCCCCCCCGACCAATTCAGCCTCATGGCTGCAGCTTACTGGGTCTCTTCTTCAGCCGGTGCTGCGTTGCTGTGTCCCTGTTGTGACTTATTTATAAAGAAGTGGCACATTTTACAAATGAGGGGTTTTTCTTTGGTAGGTCACCATGGAAGGTAATTAAGTTAGACCCTGAAGAATAATGGTGCCTGATCTGCCATTTTGAGAGGCATTAGTTACGGTGTCTTAATGTCCCCATGTGTCGGGTGCATGTGGGGCTGAGGGGATTCTGTCAACCGAGGCCATTAGGCACCACCCTTGAGTTGTTCAGCAATCCTATTCTGTCTTGTCTCACCCAGATTAATGGGAAACAACGAGGTGGGAGAAAGAGGAGTGTGTTTTTATTTTATTATTATACATTTTTAATTACAATTAGGTCATTTAGCAGACTCTTTTATCCAAAGTAACTTACAATTACATGCTGCTATTACATGGAGCAGATAGGGTTGCTTACAGGTAGGCCAACTCTGGGGCTCGAACCCACAACTTCCCGGTTGGGAGTCCCAACACCTAGACCGCTAGACTATCAGTCTGTCATTTTTTGTTAGCTGCACTTTCCGAGATCAAGGATTGTCAGGTTGTGTCTGGACACACCGCAGTGTTGACGTGCGGTCATAGAGTTGGCTTCTCTTCATACCTGCCAGCTCTTCTCATGCTCTTCTCATGCTCTTCTCATGCTCTTCTCATGCTCTTCTCATGCTCTTCTCATGCTCTTCTCATGCAGGCGTGCAGGGAATGCTTTGTTTAAATAAGCAGGCAATACTAACATAAAGGGAGTTCTGATGATGCATGTCTTACAGTAGATGGCTGTAGCCAGCCATTTATTTATTATTGTTTTTCTTTTTTTAATTGCTATATTTATTCTAGTGCTTTGTCGTGGACCTCCTTAAATATGGTTAACGCACCTGCACTCTAATCTCTGTGTAAAGCCACCCTATCCTGCCTTCTTCTCCACACATTTGAATGTACTTTGCATAAATCTGTGCTTTTAATGCACCGTGCCAAGTAAAGCTTTGTGGGCCTCAGACGTGTTTGTTTATTCCTCCTAGGTGACGGGAGCTTCTGGACGCTTGTACACCTGCTTCATCTCATGTCACTACTGCCCATGTCCGGCCTTCGCCTACACCGTGCTCCGCAGGAATGAAGGCATGCTGGTGAGGCTCACCAGCACACATGCAAATGTACAGATGCTCACGCCACTGTGACTGTTTAGACACACGCGCACACAAATATTTGTTTATCAGCCATTTTCACGCCCATTGTGCCTCGTCAGGCTTTAAGAAAACAAAGCCAGCCCCTGTTTAAACATGTGTAACAGATGTATTGTGCTCCAGTGTTTATGTCTGTCTCAGTGGGGGGTGTCTCAGTGGGGGGTGTCTCTGCTGCGACTGCAAATTTTGGACTTGAAACTGTAGCTCTAATGTGCAGCCAAACGACCTCCGCTCCTACCCCAAATATTGTGAAGAAGCTCCCTTGAGGTTAGAGCTAAAATCAGTCTGAGAAACGCAGAGCTGTAGCCGATCACGAAAACGTAACTTCAGTGGTTCTCCTTTATTTCTCGCTGTGCTAGGCTATATTCACTGCATCCCCCTTTAGGACATTGGTACCTTGTTTTAATTGCCATTGTAGAACATGCCCCATGGGGCTGAATTCAACCCATACGTTCCATTGAAGGCCCCCTTAAATCCCAAAGCTAAAGCCATAACCTCTTCTCACACTTTTGGGCTTTAATGCCACACTGGGAACTGGGGTACACTGGAGTGGCTGGCCTTTGTAGGCACAGCTCTGTTGCTGCAGTATTTCAGCTTTGCTGCAGTATCAGCAGTGTGCTAGCTAACATATCGGGACAGATCGGCACGACGATGATGTCAATGCTGCTAAAGTTGCTGCTTAATTTGTTGAGTGAAGACAGGAAAGGATGTAAAAAGTTTGACACACCACCAAATTACATTTTCAGCCAAAATCACAATATATATGAAATTAGCAATCAAATGAAGTTCACAAATAGAGATAAAAAGAAAGCTGTTAAATGTACAGAACATGACTGCTGCAAACGCCCTTTCCTTTCTGTGCTGAATTTGTCCCAATTGTGATCTAAAAAACAAACATATATTTCCCTGTCCTGTTTCTATGGAGGCGCATATATTTTTAATGAATGAGGCATTAATACTTAATGTAATAATCCTTACAGTCATTATGGGTGTGGATTGGCCCAACAAAGGCCGCCCATAGAGTCAAATATGGGCTATCTTAAATGTATACCTTTAGCACACCAGGTACATCCAATTCACACACAGCTCATCTATTCAACAGTTTGTTTATTTATTTAAAGTGCATTATCATCAGCCATTGGCTGGTGTTCACATGACATCTTTTCAGTTGTCTATTTTGAAGCGTTGTGTTGCTTCATGCGTGTGTGACGCGTGATCTCCTCCTCCAGTGCAAACACATCCTGGCTGCGTACCTGTGCCAGGCCATGGCCATCACCCAGCAAGAGAGTGTATCTGACCAGCAGATGTCAGCGCTCCTCAGCGGGACCATGACGCCCTGACGCCTATTATCCTCCCGGAGAGTGGATAGATTGGGATTCATTTTAAAGCAGTGGCTTCAAAACGTTTTGATGCCCAGCCTCCCCCCCCCCAAATATTTTTTCTGTGTATCAGTCTGGGAGCTCTCCATTCAAACCCATTCAGGAGCCAGTCGGTGCACTGTGGTGGTCCAGTCGTCTGATGGCCCCCGTGTTTGAAAATCATCGTCAAACGGGTGGTTCTGATTAGCTGAAGGTGGTCCAATCACCTGTTGATGATTTGATTGACATCAATTGGCACTGCGCCAACGCTGACCGACTTTGAATGTAGTTTTCAGACTGACACTGTATGCAGAGTAGTTTTCAGACACTGTATGCAGAGTAATGTGCAGGATGGCTTACCAGACTACCGACAACGACATTAATGAGAAATAATTAAGTAATAATCCGGCAATTCCACAAAAGCATTACTCGACACCTTATCGGGTCACAACCCGCACTTTGGAACCTTCTGTTTTAAAGGAATCCCGGTCAGGCTCTGAGGACATTGCTGTACGGGAAGTTCTCCTCTTCCCACTCTTACAGGCCTCTGAAAGACACCAGATGTTACTTTACGTTCTTCATTCTGTTGAAATGGAATTTACATGTCTTTATTTTTAGGCTTCAATTCAAAGATGCATGACGGCACACATCTGTGAAGCATTGTGGCTTCATGGAATTTGTATATATACTGTAATAAATACGTTCTGGTCTTTAACAATATAAGCATTGCCTTTTATTAACAAAATTCACTATACATACAGATACCATGTGAAATAGCTGCATTGGTTTACAGTTTAGAGTGGAAGAATAGTTCTTAAGTTACAAGGAAAATCATTATTAGTGGATTTTAACAATACTGTAACACATGGACAAATCTATACTTCAGAACGAATGCCAGACATGTATAGAGCAACTTTTCCTTCCTAAATTGGAGAAAAGCAACAGTCATCTATCACTGGCTTGTGAAAAGGTTAACAGTTACAGTATATATTTTTACACATCGGTGAACAAAGACAGTTACATTACAGTGCCGTTACAGTACAGTATGTCTCCACTGGAATGTACTAGAACGACGGCACACTCCTATATTTAGCCCTTGAAGTTAGAGTTACTGTACACAATAGTAATTAGGGAAAATACTGAAGTTGTAGAAGCAAGTACTGGACTTGCTGGTAAGAACACTTGTGAAACCATAACAGCATACATTACCACGAACCACAGAGAAGCACACCAAAAAGAAGATAAATGTTTAACACTTTGATGTGTGTACTGAAAGTTTTCATGAATGAGGAAAGACCTTCCTTTTTGCACGTATGCAGTGTGGAGGCTTTTCGACATAATAATTGTACTTCTTCTCCCAGTCTTCAATTGATAGAAATAGCTAAGCCATTTCAAAGGCTTGACAGGAAAAAACCCCAAAACAATGCAATCCACCACACCCTGATAACAAGTGGGAGAGCATTGGTGAGTGAAACTGTAAAGCAACTTTTATCATATAAGAACATTCAGTATAACGGTCACACAGAGCAAGCACGACTGCATCTCTCTGAACATTTACTCTGTTTAACACCAGTGTTGAGCCTTTAGTCTAGGTGGGGAAGATACAGGAAGGTACAGCAGGCCTGCCTTGCCTCTAAACCTGTATGGAGAACCAGTATGGAGAAAGGAGACATGTTGTGAGTTAGTATCTTGCAATACTGTAGAACTCTCCCAATGCCACCCCTCTGTCCCAGTTTGTTAGCTCAATGATAACCAATGATAACCAATCATCATGCCAGCTGAGAAGCTAAGGACAACCGTTCCAAAGCATTCACTTGCATTTGTATGCTGTTTCTACTGATTGAGTAGAACAGCTATGCGAAATGTGTCGTGGCTAGAGAAAATATCTTCTGAAGACATTTATTTTCCTGTCTGGCATAATCAATGTTTAATTTCCTGAGCATCGTCTACACAAAAAATAATCTTTACTTTAAAAAGGTACACTCCATGATTGCAACATAGTCCACAAAAGTGCACGTGGCTGTAGGAGAATAGTGTAAGACTAGGATAGCTGTAGAGGGAGAAGTAGAGAGCAATGCTTTCAAACCACAAGGGAAATTCAAGACACAAACTGAGGAGTGTCCCTTTAAAGCGCCACCGACGGTTACAAATTCTTCCTTATATAGTTAGGTCTATATTAATTTATGATGTTTCATTAGATATTCCGCTGTTACGCTTGCTAACGGCACGCGGCCAATACTGTCGTCCCCGACCACTGTACCTAGGCTCCCAGTCTGGTCAATTACATTGTCAAATATACTACGATAAATAAATTATTAAACCATGACAAATGTTGAAAACAACATAAACCCTTCCTAACAGGTTACAGTAGGGCACAAAAAGGAGTGTTTTGATATTAGGATAAAATGGAAAAATAAATAGCATTTCAGAATAGTAGCAGATTCAGATGTGAATTAATTTCACAGTCCAACAAATCCAGTTTGAACATTTTCTTAAACATAAAAAAAAAATCCTTCACAATACAAAAGTTAGATAAGATCGTTTTGACCCCCAGTCAATAGTCAGTACATAAATAAATGTCCACATTCAAGGCATGTTCAAAATCCGCTCACCATCACATATCATACCCTTGTTCTGTAAACATGAAAACTCATGAAAAAGGAATAAACACACGGCTAAGTCACCACCTATGGTGTCTAGGGAGAACATTGCTCTATAGCAGAGGGTCAATGGTCATGTGGATTTGGTCCCTGGTGCGTCTGCTGCCATTGGAGCTGAGGTACAGCTCCTCCCTGCGGCAGAGGAACTGCTGAGACAGGATCTTGCGGAAGGTGTTCCGGAAATCCTGGATCCGGTAGGCGTAGATGATGGGGTTCACCGCCGAGTTGGCGTGCGACAGTATGATGGCCACGTACATGATGACGGGCGATTTGTCGAGCGCTGGGTACAAGAGCGTGAGGCAGTTGAGGATGTGCACGGGGAGCCAGCAAACAGCGAACAGACCCACGATGATGGAGAGGGACTTGGCGGCCCGGATCTCCTTCTGCAGCAGGCTGCGGTGGTGGCTGTCCCCGTTTCCCACACACTTGAGCTCGATCTGGCGAAGCTGCTTCCTGGCCACGGTGAAGATCTTTGCGTAGATGCCCAGCATGATCAGCAGCGGCAGCAGGACGCACACAAAGAAGTTAAAGTAGACCATGTAGTGCATGTCCACGACGCTCTCAAAGTGACACTTGACCTTGCCCCTCGGCTCCTCCGCCGTGTCGTTGTCCTCCCCTGAGCTGCCGTTGTTTGGCTTCGGACCGCACGGCGAGCCCTTCAAGTTCCAGCCCAAGAACGGAATGAGGCCGATGATGAAGGAGAGGATCCATAAGGCAGCAATGACCCCTCTGGCCCGCTTGCCCGTAACCAGCTCCCTGTACCTGGAGAAGACACGGCATTAGTTAACAGTCCCAAAAGGGTTTGATGTAAACCTCAATGTTACGTTTTTTTTATTACGCATTTATACTCTTTCTGCCTAACCTCTCTGGTAGACCAACCATGGCTTAAATGATACCAGCGATGCTGTGAATGCCGACGCAACTAGATACTAGATTGATAGATTAGCAACTAGATTTAACTATCCAAACTAAAATGGAAAGGCTTTCATGAAGAGGGAGTACTGTAGGTTTAAGCATTATTGTGTTGCCACATTCAGAGCTAAATAATAGGACATTTATTTATATGAAAAAAGTCTGTTTGACGTTTTAACTGATAAACAAACAAATGAACTGAACATTGTGTTGCTTACATTGGAAGTACATGTCTGAGGTTGCAATTCTTGTGTGTTTGGGGTGGGGGGCAGGATGGTCTAGTGGTCTAGGTGTTGGGCCTCCCAGCCAGAAGGTTGTGGGTTCATGCCCCAGAGTTGGCCCTCCCGTAAGCATCCTTGAGCAAGATGCCTAACCCCTATCTGCTCCATGTAATGGCACCATGTAATTGTTGACAAGTGTACTAATTGTAAGTCACTTTGGATAAAAGCGTCTGCTAAAATGCTGTAAATGTAAATGAAAAAAGTCTGTTTGACGTTTTAACTGATAAACAAATGAACTGAACATTGTGTTACTTACATCGGAAGTACTGTACCTATCTGAGGTTGCAATTGTGGTGTGTTTTTCTCTATCGTTCATGGCTGACAAAAAGAAAGGAAATGCTCCACGCTGCGTTTTTTTATTTTGCAGGTGTGTATGGTGTTCTACACAAACATAACATGGGGTTGATGACATTGATGCAGCAAAGATTACCCATCAAGAAGTGGGTAACACAAGTGTTGCTAACGGCTCACATGAGCTATTTGAATTACCATCCCGACTCTCCGCATATATGAACAGTACTCAAACCTTGTGGTTTTGAGTGTGAGTGGTTTCCGCATTTTGAGCTACTGCACAGTAATGAATCATGGATGCAGACAAGCACACGACACAAACCAGTTTCTGTTGATCCTGTCAGAGGAACTTGGCTTATCCGTCTGAAATTATGTACTGAATATCATAACACAATAAAGTCTCTTTCCCATTTCTGATCTAAATATAACTTTGACAGGACCAGTTACAGTTGACCTGTTACAGGTGAGGACAAACACCTTTGCCAAGAGAAAGTTAGCTGCATGCACAACTTTTCATGTCATGGTGGAGACAGCCAGGAGTTCTCCGACTGATAAAAGTTTCTTAATAATTAGCCAAGTACCCTTCTGAAGAAGAGGCTTTAATTCCTTCTGTATGGAAGTTATGTGATGGTTAATAATTTATCAATGGTTTAGGCGGGGTTTGTTCAGCAAGGTCATATTTATTATAAAAATGTATGCCTGACAGTTGGGAAGCAGGCACCTGTCTGTATTTATCTTACCCACCCCTAAACTGTCAGTTTGAACATCCATAGAGAGTGGGTCCATTTTCCAGGGTATACATTCTCTATGCAAGCCCCAACTTTCTCTCTCTCTTTTAGGGAAAGGACAGCTGGCACAATGGATTAGTTCTGGTATGACGACACCATGTTGACATCTATCGTTGTTTTGCTTTCTTCACTTTTTCTCCTTCTCAGTTCACCAGTCACCACCACCATTCCCTCTCCACTATTGCTGCTTCTAGCAGGGTATACTGACCACTGGCAGGCCATGTACAGTAGTAAGCAGTCACAACGTCCACTGATTAGCTTTAAAACAAAACAGGTAGCTATTTAAAACACTGGTTTTGCCCCCTTTTCGTAAAGCTTGTTCTGTATGTGCAAATAGTGAAAACCAGTGCACAATCTGTTTAACCATTTACAAATACGATCCTGTCTTAAAGACATCTGGTATAAAAAAAGTCAGGGGTTGGGTTCAAAATCAACTCTTTTTCCAAGCAAATGTTAATATTATTCAAGTACAATATTACATTATTACAATGAAGCAAGTCTTTTGTTTATATTTATAGAGTAATGCCTTTTTAGAACTACAAGTACATTTAGCAACGGGCTGGCCCTGTAATAGTCTAGTCTGAAAATCCACTCAAAGTCAAACAATACAGGTCATCCAATGTTATTGGGTCTGGGAAAACGTAGCTTTTCAAGACTTTACAAGTGTGAAAAAGTAATGAAAACAGGTGGTGAGATGTGAACACCTATCTCTCAAAGTAAACAATGTTAGGAAATAAAGTCACACTAGGTAACGTCAGCACAATATTGCCCCTGTTATAGCAGAATTTTACTTTTGTTAAACTCTTGAATCTGTAGCTTCCTCACCTCAATAATAAGTTGTGACAATAACAGTCGGTTGCCTAGTATGTATTCTGAAGTTACTTTTATAGTCTTTTTTTAGTCCAATCTCTTTACTAAATTCCGATTCTTATGGCCAAGGCCTTAGCTAGGACGCTAGATAGCGTTCTTCCATACATAATCCATGATAATGAGAAGGAGTTTGTGAAAAGTTGCCTGGGCCTCTACAATATAATATTTTACGTGTGAAGGATGCCATAACACTGCCCTGCTCTCACTCAATGCGGGAAGGATTTAGAAGTGAATGGCCTTAGTGTATTTTACATGCTTCCAAGATTTGTTTTGGGTTTTACTTTTGTAAATGGATAAAATTACTTTATACAGAGCCCAGTGCAGAGGTGGCCACCAATAATATGATCTCACAGCTCTTTGTTCTGTATGAGGAACATCTATACACAGATACTATTACTTTTTTGTCATACTTGTATGTATCAGGGCCCTGTGTAACGTGATTAACAACTTTAGTCGGTTCTCTGGATTGTCTAAATCAACCATCCTTGTTCTTAACATGGATGAAAGGTTCAACTCAACAACACAAGACGCAACAACACCCATTTTTGAATGCAAAATACTGTATGATTTTAAATATCTCTGTCTAAACATTACTCAACACTCTAGTTACCTCAAACTACAACACGCCGCCAGATCGTTGAGTTAGCTACCCAGTTAGTCTAGCTCTTGCTTCTTTGAAAGATATTAGTCCTGTGTATATCTGTGTTCCTCATGCCCTGTTTCCGTCTCCCTGCTCTCTTTTCCCCGGTCTATGCTCCACTGCCTAGCTCCTGTGCCTCCCCCGGCTCCAGACCTACCTCGCTCCCGCTGGCCTCCCACCCCCACCTCTCCGCCTGCCAAGTCCCAAATAAAACCCGTTAACTCTACTCCCTGCCTCTGTGTCGGTGTCCTGCACCTGGGTTCAAATCTTTGCCCCTGACACCATCCCATTGTGACTACAATAAAATTGAATATTTTCTAATTTGGACATCCCTCCCTATTGAAGAATAAACAGGAACTTGAGTTAATTTCAATTTAGGTCTATAGAAAGGAGAACTAAGCCTTCAGACTTCATCATCATATCACAAACCACAATTTCCTTATTGTAGATCTATAGCCTATTTTTAATCTATAAACCACACCCTTACAAACCAACAGTTTGGTCTTCCATTAGAAGTGCATTGGAGGAGCTTAAGGTGGTTCAACTCAAATGCTTAAGAGATAAATTACCAGAGAACTTGTGGTTACGTCTGCCACTGCCAAACTGGTTTCCATTTGGTTAAAATGATCCACACACACAAACCTAAAAGAATTCATAGCAAATTACAAGTGTAAACCTGTGTTGCCCACATTCTCCCACCCGACTTTGGCCATGTTTGTATAAGGCATAATATACAGACCTAAAAAGATTACAGGGTAAAGCCTAACCTCCAACCAAACAAGGTCTGCAGCATTTACATGTAATCTGTCAGGCATCCAAAATGATAACGCTAAGCGCTTGCCAACCACATCCTACGTTGTGAAGCAACTGCGTGTTACAGAGGGATGGCTAGCTAGGGTCTGGGAGGGTCGACGTTGCGCACAGCAACGTAAGCCTGAATATGTTGAGTCACAGCAGGTCCGGTCCAGCAGAAGAGATGGATGCGTCGCTGGTGTTAACGTGGGCGGGGAAAATTCTGCAAAGTCTTCTGCCCTATTTTGCAGCGTACCTAGGCCTATTACTCTTTCTGGGAAACGTGCAGAGGAAATGAAGGGGCTGGAGGAAAGTGTGCAACCACAACATCCCAACGGGGGTTAAAAACATCTGGTTCTGGCTTTTCCCTCCTTCTACTAACCCCATCTGTGAAAACACTCTTATCTGAGAGACAACCTCGACCCCAGACACTCACCCAACATTAGTTCACACACACGAGCACATACAGTACAGCACAGAGACATGCATCACTATCTATGGAGATGTAATACAGTATTAGCTAAGCACGCACACACAGCAGGTTGTCATTATCACATGCGCGCGTGCGTGTGGTGTGTGGCTAAGCCATAAAATGCCATAATAAAATATAACAAAAAAGAATGTGATATGTATAAGAAAAAGACATCACCAAGAAATTAATTTTTTAATCTTAGAAGGTAGAACGAGATAAATGAATGTCACTTGAATGAATATAACCGGGTTAAGTCTATATTTTTAGACCATAAAATGTAAAAGCAGAATTGAGAATAACCCAACCCTCAGTCAACATTGCACTTTTCAGAGTCAGGCCATATAGAGCCACCGTACGGATGTTTCACAATTCATCCCTGAATTGAAGATTTAAAATGGTGCCAGGAAGTGTCAATTCTATAATTTAATATAAATGTACAGCACAATATCAATAGACCAGTTGCATCATTTTTCAGATGACAGTGAAGGTGCATATGGCACTGTGACCACAGCAACAGGACTCGTGTCTCTTTTATGCTAGGCAAAGGCAGAGTGGTGCCATTAAAGCAAGTGACAATTCCTCGATTCAAACTCACTGCAGTGATTGCTGAGGAAAATCCAAGCACCACTCATCAGCTGATAATATACTTTTCTGACTGGAAAAGATATAAGAAGTCAGTTGCATGGATTCTGAAAATATGAAAGAGCCTATTGGAGTCAAAGGCAAAAACAGATCTATAGAAAGGATCGTTCCCGATCTTCCTTCATTTACCAACTTTGGAGTTGATTATATTGGACCAAATGAGATCATGGGAGTACGTAGCCTTTTTTTTTTTTTTTACATGTATGGCATGTAGAGCAGTCCACTTGGAAGTTGCCTACTCATTGGGTACTGACTCATGTATAAGCGCTCTGCACAGGTTTGTTTGTACAAGAGGACAAGTCTCATTTAGGATCTGACAATAGAACCACTTCACTGGTGCTGAAAGGGAATTGAGGGAATCTCTTGCTGTTTGAAATCACAGAAAAATACAAGAAGCTTTTCTGCAAGAAGGAATCAAGTGGAGCATCAACCCATCAACAGCTTCTCGTCATGGAGGCGTATGGGAGCGCATCATAAGGATGGTTAGACAATTACCAACATAAGTTGTACATCAACAAACCCTGAATGACGAGGGATTCCATACAGTTCTGTGTGAAGTCGAAGTCATTTTGAAAGACCGCCCCATCACAAAGTTATCTGGAGATCCCAATGATCTACACTCTCTCACCCAATCACTTGCTCACAATGAAAGGAAAACCATTCTTACCACCTGGACTATTTGCCAAGACCGCGACCTCTTTGCCTTCTTCAAGAAGCTGCAACATAAGTCTCTTATGAAACTTCCCACACGTGAAAGTTCCCAAAGTTTTTTGACCATGTCAGTGTGTCATGTTCGAGGTAATGCTGAATGGAAACATCATTATTTTAAATATAGACAATGCCATTATCCACCTACGATAAGGTGAGCATGTTTTTGTTAAACGGTGAATAAATGGATCAATCACCGAATCCAAAGATACACAGGGTATTGGGCACTGGTTTACTGGAAGCCCAGAACACGTGTCTGAAACAAGTTCACACATTCGCCCCTCAGTGGCTTATTTAATTTTATTAGTTTAATTAAAAGTCACTACAGCATTGCTTACTCTACTAAATGACACAATGGTTTTACATACATGCTTTACAGAGATATGATGACATTTTATAACAGCCTATGTAATACTGATATGGTGTATAAACCATAGGTCTACTGTATATCAGTGGCCTAGACATTACATGGTAGGCTGGTATAAAATGTCTGACCGTTTAACACATGACTGCCATCACAAAATACAGTCACAGCAAGCAACTATCCTATTCCAAAGCACAAAAAGACAACATGGTGATGTAGTGGAAATACGTAAATTGAAACGCCACAGTGATAGTGCAGCCTGTATTATAATAAGTAGGCCTAAATTATGTTTGTATTAAGCATTAGCTACAAACTGCAGCTTACGTCCCACCAGGTCCAACAGAAAACCCTGCCTAGAACAACCATCAAATCGGTATAGCATTGCACAAAAACAGAGCCTATGGATTATGTGTCTTACAGTTAGAATATGCGCGAAGACGAGAATCTAAACAGTAGGCCTAGCAAATTTACTTGCAGCGGGACCGGTTGTCACTGATCCCGTCGCAACTTTTCAGTCACAGCGGATATTGAAAGAGACACCTTTTTTCTCTTGTTTTTAGTTCAATCTGCCTCATGTTTTTTTGTCAAATCCACTTTAATTTTTTTAATTTTTAACGTTCTTTCACTGCGCTGTAATCGGTTGTTGGTAGCCTATTATTTAGTTTCTCTTAATTTCTCATTTTACTATGATTTAGATGTGATCCTCGAAGGCTACAGGCTCCTTATTTGATTTTATTCACGTAGGCCTGCCTGCATTGGTAACCCATCTGCCTCGACTGGAAAAAACTTTGGGTCAACTCCTGTTGTTTTTAAATATGGTATATAAATAAAAGTGACTTGACTGCATCTCGTTTTACATGTAGGCCGACTCCTGCACTAGGCAGGCATATGGATGCCACGGTTCGAATGAGTTGTTTTACGTTTTCTAATTGCGCTAAACTGACATCTCTCAAATCTCTAATGCTCTATGTTAATAACGGGTGATAGATTAGCTACGTTGTGGGGAGCGTGCGCTACAGTACGCTACTCCAACAATGGATCAGCAATATAATTAACTTAACTTGAGGGCTAGAAACAATGTCCAGAGTGCAATCAACATATAGGCCTATCGCAAATCAATATCCTAGTAGTTAACATATGTTTTCTTATGTGACAGCTCCCGCATTTCTGCCAGTCACAAATGGTCAACTACAACAATGCCAGGTGGTCGGCCTTGGTGGCACATGCCACTCATGTAACATGAGTGGCATGTTAATACAGATCTACCATAGATAACACGAGTCATGTTATCTATGGTAGATCTGTATTAGGTCTAAATAAAAGCTTGGGTAGCCTACCCAAGACCTTATTTGGAACTCACATATGAAGAAACTTCAAAAAATAACCGGTTCTATGTAAAGTGGTTTCGTTTGGCAATAACAGTAGTCATCAGCGCGAGGCAGCAGGCAGAAGCGCACATTGTGTAGCCTACATATTTAACTAAACATCTAAATGTATCTGGTTTCATTTCCAGATTATACTACAAGGTGAATCACCTTAATGCAAGACAATGCTTTAGTGGAGATGGGCCTATTGATCTGTCAATATAAAATAAAATAACCAGTAAATTATTTTGTTCTAAAAATCGTCAGTGTTTAATCGTCAGATAAAATCTTTCAGAATTTTAATGTAGGCTGTACCGGACATACATGCTACATTTAGACAAATGAAGAACAGGCTACTCACCTAAGAGGGATTTTGACGGCCAAATATCTGTCAATGGCAATTGCAAGAAGACTAAATATTGAGCTTTGTGTCAGCACCAAAACAAAACATGCCAGGAAAAGGCATCCATAGAAGTCCAAATCTATGCCGATGCTGATGGTTATGGCAAATGGAATGGCAAGGCAACCAACCAAAATATCTGCCACAGCCAAAGACACCAAAAAGTAGTTCGTGGCGTTTTTCAGAGTGGTGTTAATTGCCACAGCCCAGCAAACCAACACATTGCCTGATATGGACAAACCAGCTATTATCAGTTCAATTACTATATAATACTGACTCATCTCAGCAAATCTGTAGAGACTAAAGTGGTTATTCAATGAAAAATTATCACGCAACGAAGCTAGATCCAAATCCACAAGTACTTTTGCTGTAATCCAGTAAAAATCCCCAAGTGTGATTTGCATAACCAGCCATCTGTAGAGAAAGAACAAGAGAATAACTTTTAATAAACAAAGCAAAAAAGTAGCCTACACTGTCATGAGTGTTAAACAGTTACAGTAATATGCAATATTATAACAGCAATATGCACCAAACTCACTCAAATGTAAACACCAGTTAGGCTATGACTTTAAACGTGTCACATAATTAAACATTAAAAATACCTGGCAAAACGCTTACCCTTATTAACCTTTGCATATTCTGACGATATTTTCAAAGCAGCATCGACCACCTACAGAATTTATCGCTGCGCGGATCTCTTCCATGCCATCTGTAAAATCAGCAGACTGACATTCAACTTCCCCCGACACGAGCTTTCAACTAGAGAGAAAAAGTCAATTACACGCCATAGCCACGCCTACACAGTCACACAGACGTTTCCCACTACACGAATATAAAAACCGAATCCCAGAACAGCACGAAATTTTTGCTTACATTTATATTTTGTCTGGATAATTACGCACCCGTTAAATAAAAATCTGACCAAACCCACGCGCTTTCAGGGTTTACACGCTCCTGTATAGGAAACACAATGCAACACGTGTTTCATAAAGCTTTTAACCAAAACGAATCATTTGTGGGTTCCCCGCTATTGAAGATCGATCTATGCCTATCTCAGCATGCTTTAGACTGGTTGGTTAAATCACTGCACGTAAAGTTCAACGATCAACCAAATAGTTACAAAAAGCAAACGAACTGTTTGTTAAACCGCCATTAGGCCTACTTATTTTATCGAGATAAATCTAGATAGATATTACAGTATTTATTTAAACGGTTGCATGGGTAATAGCTACTACTTTAAATTCTACATTAATTCTGATCAATTGAGTGGATGCGATATTCAGTTCTGCATTCCAATGCCCAAATATGAGTATGGCACATGGCACGATAATGTAGATTTAATGGGCATAGTGGAAACCAGTAAATCCCTAACAGGCTTACTTCAACACAGAATACTTTAAACAAAGACAATATACTACAGGGTATGTGTGTTTAAACTACCGTTGGGGCCATGGCTTTACCGTTTAAAAAAGATAAAACAGCTTACTTGCAAAGTAATGCTTGAATTAAAACACAACAATGATTCATAAAAACTTGACAATCCTTTATTGGTCAATAGCCATCTAAGAGACCTTCAAATCAAACCTAAAAAATAGAAAACTTTTTAAACATTTCTCCTCCTCTTCAGGACACAACTTAACGTGTCATGTAAATAAATAACACTTTAATCTGTAGGGCAAAACACAAGAGCATCTGCAAACATTGTAATTGTACCACCAATATGTTAACATGCATTAGGTTTTAACATGTATTAATTATTCTCTTCTTCTTAACTTAAAATACAGCTTAACTTAAAGTACAGCTGAGATAAAATCTTTCTTGGTAAGCACAAACAGTAACAGTCAATCCTAAACGTTTTAAACAGCAACAGCTTAACTACAGAATTCAATCAATTTTTCTAAAATATATTTCTATAAAAATAGTCATCAGGTCTTATAGTGATAGATTTTAGTGTAGCATCCGACATTACGGCGAGGGTTTGTCTAATCATGAACTGGACACCCCAGAACAAAATTTGTATTCAACTATGAAGGCATCAGTTAAAACGCAACCTTGACCTAACATACTCAGGTGTAGAAAGTACAACTTCAATAACAATTTCAACTTGTTTTACATCTTAAGTGCTCACAATGAGGTTTTATCATTTACAGCTCGCCCAAATTCACACAAGTATTCAACAATGGAACACAACAGCCTGACAATAAAGAAAGAACCTCATGGCGTTTCCTAGCCCTGCACGAAGGATAGGACACTGTATGCCAGACAGTGTTGCATTGGTGTCACCTAAAAAAATTGGTACGTACTTGAAATGAGAGCATCTGACACAAATAATGTAGCTTTACAGTGCCAATGAGTAAGCTTTTCCCAGCAGTGTGGTGGTTGAGGAGAGTGGGCTTGGATACTGAGTAGACATGAGATTGCACAGTCCATGTCTGGATAAACACTGCTAAACCAGTTCAGTTCGTACAGGAAAATACCACAGAAAATACAAATGGAGGCAATTTAAATAAAATCACCCATAAAAAGGGCAATTTGTTGCTTTTCCCACTATTCTCTTTCTAATCTTTCCCATATACTGATGACGTGAAAAATAAAGAGCCAATGGAATTCACTGGTATAGGGTTGGGAAATTATTACATGCTAAGTCTATATGAATCTGGAAAATGTGTTTTTGTGCACCTAACAAAGCCTAAAATGTAAACATTTTACTTCGTACTGGATAAGACACACTGTGGTCACCCATGGCTTTCACACCACAACCTCAGTGACTTTGGGCCTTTTTGTCGGCTGGAGTGTCATGCACTGAAGGACGGGAAACCGCAACTCCAAGGAAATGTACGGGCCTCTAATGAACGGAGGGGTAGAACGTGGAGAGGAGGGCCTGAGAAGGGTTAAAGGGGTTCAGCCTGTCGTGGGGTGACGGGCTGGGATGGGGCAGAAAGTGCTGCGGTGCCTCCCAGTTTGGCTCCCGTTCCTCGCCAGTCAGGTCTCGAAGTACTTGTAGATCTGCGACACGTACTGCATGACGCTCTGCCAGTCGGGTCTGTCGGTCTGCATTAGCTCAGCGATGTCCTGGGTGATAAAGAGAGAATGGCTTCACACTATGGAACTGAGGGACAGGGCTTACAACCATTACAATCTTTCAAAAGGGCTATTCACATTTATTCACAGTGTATTCGCAGACACAGTAATACAACTACTACTGTAGATTAAGAGTGATACTATAAATGTTGAAATCCCCCTGCGTTCTGAAACCCCACTGGGGTAGAGGACATATATATCTGCAAACACTGATGATTATTCATCATTGCTAGTTTACATTTTTCGCCATTCATGTCATCTGTGTCCATTGTGTCAACGTTCTTAAATGGAAATGGGACAAATAGGCTCTCATTAAGACAGATTGATCTTAGCATGCCTAATGCTCAAGCTAGCTGCTCTGAGCCAAATCCTCATGGAACGCCACAAGTTAGAATAAACTAGGCTTCCCACAATCATGCGTCACAAAGGCCTGCCTTGGGTCAGCTTAAAGTCACAGAGAAAGAGAGGATCTTGCGTGTTGTCTGCTATTAGCTTTCTAAGAAAGGACTGCCTCTGCTCGTCTGGTGGTGGGAAGAAAATAAAGCCGCCCCCTCTCTAGTTTGAGATTCAATGCTGGCGGCTTTGTGAGACCACAGCTATTCTATTTGGTCTTACTCCAGTATTCTCATGTAATTGTGTCATAAAAAGGGTTAGAGTAACAACAGGCTGGGCATGTTGTATTCACCCTCAGGTCCATATTTAGAAACCTATACGTAATCCTAGTCACCTGGATACCTGGTGCTAATGTTCTTATGTTCTTATGGGTTAAAGGGGTTGTGTGTTGACCAGAAGGAGCAGAGTGGAGTTAAGGCGGTTCCCCGTAACACATACATGCATGTGTGTGTCTGCATGTGTGATTTGTCCAATCCCGTGCCTTGGAATCTTATCCAAACACAATCGTTAAGAAACTTAAGAAACTGCTCTGCTAGTCTACAGTACATGTAGACAGTACATACAGTATGGAAATACCCTACTGTATGAACTCATGCGAAGACGCTAGATTTTAAACACTACCCCTTTTAACTGCTGTGTAACAGGAAAGGTATGATCGAGAATTCATTTGAGCTGGCAGTGGCAGCAGGTTTAAAGAAGCAGATAAGCCCTTTAAACCCATTTCTTATCTGTTCGCATGGCAAGATCCGTTTGTGTGTATATGTTTGTGTCTGAGGAATTGACTTGACCTGGACTGTGTTAAGCTGTTGAGTGTTCACACATGTATAAACCCTGGCCATAACTGTCCAAATCACATTTGTTTCAGGTAATGTCCTGCAGCTGACATATTGTAATAATGTGTGTGTGTATGCTGCCACGCATGTACAGGTGTCAATGTGTCTTTGTGACACTAAATAAATGATGCAGTAACTTTTACTTCTAGAAGTTCACCTGATAATAAAGCTTTAAGGAAATGATCCACTGTAAAAGTAATAAGGCACCAAATACAGCATGATTTTGATATGGTTTTGGGAAGTTGAACTCATGTGTGCTAGCATCAACTGATAAAACCTTAGAATGTTTCCATTAAAATAAACAAATTAGCACTGAGCGGCCGATAAAATTCAATGAAATTCATGTGGCACATTTTCTGGCTTAAGGCATTCAAGCAATAAAGATCTGGTGGTTTGAGACTGTTTCTGTACTCAAACTTCAGCCTCATAGTTTGGCAAATACGTCAACTTGAAGCACTCCTTTGCGTTGTGTATCTGTGTGCGGTCTGCTCAACTCACCAGGGAGGGTCTGATGCCAATGCTCTCGGCAGCCTGGAAAGCCAGGGTCAGATTCCGGCCCTGTAGCAAAAACAAACGGGTTGTTAGGGCACAGCTAAACTGGAGCTGTCAGTGCCCTTTACAATGTCATCACAACACACAGTGCTTTAAGCAGCAACACACCCACAGAGTCAAAAACACGCTTCGCCTGTGAGGTAGCCCCAGTTATCTTTCAGAGCATTTGTGTTTCTATTCGAATGTAACGTAAAAAGTGTATTTGAAGCTGCTCTAGTGTATTTGTGTAAAAGACATGCAGCTCAATGTACTGTATCTGTGTGAATGAGAGGCTAGACCCAATAATCATTGATCCTGTTACCCCATTTTTAACATCAAATCAGTTGTCGTTGGGCACCATTACGATAATGTCCCACTTATGAATCAATATTGTGTTGATGGATCCATGTTTTAATAAAATATGAATGCATTTTAACAAAAGGATTGGCCTATGACATTAGAGTGCTAGTTAAAACTAAAAATGTACCGCTCTCTTATTAAATTTACAAGCCAATTTACCCTTGTGGTATATAGAACAGAAGAACATAAACCCGTTTGTAAGGAGCATATTTGCGTAATGGGCTTACTGGAAGAGAGCGGCAAAGCCCTGGGAAGAGTCTTGATGTTTGGACGTCTGAGAGTGCTAGGAAAGTCACTCAGCACGACTTATTAAAGCCAATATGCTTCTATTCAATTATTCATGTGGACAGGGCGTGCAATGTCACTGTCACTAGCTTAATGTCACACATTTGCTCAGGCACGTACTACATTACTACCGGTTTGTCACGTATGCTGTGAATTGCCTGACCCCCCCAGGGGCATGTCTATTGTTTTAATGTCGTCGCTGGTTGAATCAACATCGGAGCAAAACAGAGGAACATCGTTGTTTACGGAGGTCCTGTTAACGTATACCATCTGCACATCCAGGTTTCTAGGACTGGCCCACAGAGGCTTCTCTGCTCTTAGGGCCCCTCACTTAATAGTGGGCAATGTCGGTGGCCCTTTAAAATGCACAGTATTTACACTTTATTGAGAAACTCTGTAGTACTTACAAAGTATGTACTTTAATGGCGGAAAGGATGACTCAGAAGCCAAAAGCAAGAGAGTGGCTCTTGTTTTTCTAGCTGTGAGCTTACTTTCCTCTAGGAGAACCTTAGTCATTAAACAAAACTCGATTTTCTTTTGCGGACAGTTCCCCCCCCTCAAACAAATGATTGCCGCTTGGAGCACATAGCTCTGCGTCGAACATAACGGAAGCGAAACTGTGAACACATTCTTTTACACACAGTTCTGCAGATTCTCTCCACTCTTTCCTGGCAACATCATACAATACACAAGACAGTGCGTTAATAGCCAACTTCCTGGAAATATCGTCTCAACCTAAATTGGTTACATTGGATTTACTTAGGGTTTAATCGAATTCACAGTACTGGTGCGACGGAAAACAACCATATTTTAACAAAGCTTAAATGCAGGAGGGCTAGTAAGTTACACCTATATTTAATGTTGGGTTGCCATTGTTTTATCTGTTATGTAACCTTTCCCCGTCTTTTGTTTGCCTTGAATCTCTCTGTAAACTATTCAGATCCAGTTGCTCCATCAAAGATGTTATTCCAGCCTCTAAATACATAAAGGCAGCGGTTATCATATGAGAAGGTTTGGGACCTTGTCTTGGCTGAGCAACTCCTGGTAGGGGATGTGAGCAGGCAGGTAGGTGTGCAGGAGAGCGCAGAACGCCAGGCCGTCGCTCCAGCTACTGCTGAAGTTGGTCACGTCAATGTTCTGTGGACAGACACGCAGACAGCCAGGGTCACAAATGGAGATGGGGAACACAGATATGTTGCAAACGAGAGATATTTGACTGGGGGTGGGGGGGGGGGAGGGGGGAGAGTTTAAAACACAGACAGAAGAGTTCCTGTGTCATTGTTTTCATTTCCAGGCTGTCCTGTGCGACAGTTATTTCCTCCTCCACACATGACGAGAGACCCATGGCCAGAGTGACTCTGTGTGTCTAAATCCCCAATATAGGTCGGACAACCCTTCGCTCTCTTACATTGACCCAATGAACGCCCTGTCGCGCTGATCACAGAGCAGCTCCTCCAATAAAAGAAGTCAGGATGGAAAATGCCTCACAAATCCTTAGGCAGTATTGAAATGAACCACAAATGTTGAATCTTGAAGTGGTAGTGCGCCTCAATGCCATTTCACAAGTATTTGGGCCCGTTTTGGGCAAGGTGTTGGGCTGTTCCAACACCAAGGAGACAAACACAGAAAGGTACAGTATCTGAAGAAACACACAGTCCCATTTGACTGACACAACAGGGGAACGCACATTCACACATTATCTTCGTCCTCAAGACTCGCTCCTCAACAACTCTCCGCAAATCTGTTCTAGCTGACCTCCCCCGGGTGAGCCGTTTGCAACGCTACCAATGGCTCAAGGTCTGCCTCCAGATCATGAGTTCATGGACGGTCCCATCGCCGTTCGCCCACTGTCTGTCTGCTGTGCCTGAGAGACAGGCCTGTCTGCTCATGTCAGCCCACATTCCTGTCATAACTCACCCTTCACTTCGCTAGCTCAGCAGTGGTAGTAGCTATGGGGTTCACTTGTACACACACACAGAGGGGCTGCGGTGGTCTAGCCTGGATGGTAAGCATGATGGAGGTCAGGACAGGATAAAGATGAGGGAGGAAGGGAGACAGGAAGGCAGGGGGGAGAGAGGAGAGAGAGAGAGAGAGAGAGAGAGAGAGAGAGAGAGAGAGAGAGAGAGAGAGAGAGAGAGAGAGAGAGAGAGAGAGAATGCTAAAACAGCAGTGGGCAGCCAGGGCTCAGATAAGCAAACACAGCAGCAAGCGACAGGAAGCGTCTCACTTGGCACAAAAGAGAGCGCGGCTAGCTTTTGACAGCACAGAGAGACAGGGGAACTGTAGTGGAGGACATGGGGGGAGGTGCAAAGGGTCCACCGCTTACATTTTCTATTTATTTATTTATTTTATTTGCAACTATTAGGTACAAAACAATCCTCTGTGTGAGGCCCGTCTTGCGTCAGGGTACAGAGAAATTCCTTCGCGCGGCACAGTAAACAGACAGCACCCATGCGAGCCCGACAGCGCATCGTGGTGTGAACGGTTCTTCTTCAGTGCGTGTTTGTGCACACTATAATAACACCCCTGATGTGTTTAACATGTACTGCAGCACGAGTTGGGCAATGTGCGACTAGTCCCGGTCGGCCTACACCTGATTGGTACGGTATATTTTGCTGTTGTCAAGCAAGAAAGAAAGACTGTGTGACAAAGTCTACGTGAGGGAGCGAGAGAATGTCCAATGTATGTGTATACAGTATATTTGCTTTGGCTTGCCCCCCGGGAGACAGATCAGCTATGTGAGAGCATCAACAGTTCAATTAAAAGTGAGAATGAGCCTCCACAACGCAGCTAACAAAACGTGGAGTGGCAAGCAGTTACCTTGTTCACCTAAGGCCATACTAAAGTGTGTGTGTATAGTGACTCTATAGCCTTAAAATCCACCATTTGGCATTAAAAAATACCTCATTTGCGGTACGCTGCAGTCCCCCCCGCCATTACATTTTCAAAGACATACTGTACTTATAACGAGTCTGCAAAGCTGATCTATGTCTCTACTGGTAATGTGTATTCTCAGGTAATGCCGGGTACTGTATGCAACATCAAGTCTTTCCTTTAATTTAAAGGTAAACTCTTCTTTGGCTTATATAGCTTTGGCTTTATAACCCCAGATCCTCAGCCGGTGTTTTAAACAATGACAGTTCCAGACCCAACTAAGTGTCCTTTAATAATATATATCCATGTTTATTCCAGCATGATGCATTTGTATCGCCCACCCCCGGTCCAGACTTTATATCCCATGTGCTGCTAAGAATCAGGTAATGGAACTTAAGGCAACACAGGCATGAAGAGCTGGCACACAGCCAGGCACCAGACAGGACACAGACAGACAGGCTGGTGTTGGGCTGAGTGCCCAACACCCCTAATAGAGGGTGCGTGTACGTTCACTGCTACTGGATGTGATGCTACCGGACTGCCGTCCCAGACACAGAGTGGGTAAAACCCCCAGGGGCCTCCGTGATACTTGACCCCCAATGTGGCAACGTGCCCTTGTTACGTGGCTCCCACGGGTTTACAATGAGATGTCACTGATGGAAAACATGCTGTGGGCGGGCAGGGGTGCATGGTTTAATGATTAAATGACTGTGTGCGCACACACACACACACACACACACACACACACACACACATAAAGTTAGTTAAAAAGCCATCAGTCTGGAGTGGGAGAGCAGGAGACGGCGAGAGCAGCATGAAAGACGAGCCTCTCCCCGTCAGTATATTTCCCCTGTCACACAGGAGACAGCAGAGGGACCAAGGCAGGAACAATGGAGAGTGAGACGGATGGAGAAAAGGACACGGAAAGAGCCGTAAAAATGAAAGGAAGAGACACAAGAGCAAGAGGAAGGCAGCTAGGAGACATGAATTGGAATAGACAGAAACGGAAAGAGACACAGAAACACAGAGAGAGAGGATGAAATGAACCTAAAGAGCCCAGGTACCATGGAGTCAGCGATGGGGCAACAGACCCCACGCGATGGGGCAACAGACCCCACAAAAACAAGCGGTGTCTTCCATACGGATATCCAGCCTTAGATATAAAAGATTGCATTATTTATTATTACATATAATATGCGCGAGCAGCTAGTCTGTCCCACATGCATCAAGCAAGACCTTGTACAGAGTTGTGCTTGAAAATAAGGCGACTGTGCCCTACCCGTATATAATTAAAACCTTTTCACCCATCCCATAATACAGTATTAATACAGGAAATGAGATTTTCTCATAGCCTGGGTACCAGCCTCGTTAGCAACTCGGTCGCTGGTTGCTAGCGCTGCTAGCCTCTTGCACCCAGATATTACATTGTGGAGTTGTATTATTAGGGGGACTGTTATGGTGCAGACATCACGTAGCTAGACCACAACGAGGACAGCACATTGATGAAAGAATAACTTAAATGATCTGGCTTGGTATTACTGCCATCATAATTATTATTACAAAGATGGAGGGAAATAATATCACTTTACAGCTTGTGTGGACCTTTCACCAGCAGACTTTCCAAATTAAAGCAGATGGCGACACGCCTGCGCTAAAGAAAGAGCCCCGCACTGCTGCCGTATCCAATATTATTATTATAACTCTCTAGAAACCCCCCCCCCCCTCCAGCCCCCTCCACGATGTTCTGGTGGTGGCTGGGGGTCTAATTCTTCCCCTTGGTACACGTGTATGTGCGTGGTTTGTTTCCCAGAGCCGAGCGGAAGAGCAGCTCCACTCGACCCAGCTGAGCCTGGTGTTCACATTCTCATTGTTCCCATCCTGAACAAACAAGCCATTTGTTTTTGTTGGGCTCTTACGGTTAATTGAAAGGGGGGGGGAAAAGAGAAGAGAGCTTGAAGCTGTCCTAAATAAAGACATCAAAGAGCCGTTTCCATTCAACGTGGGAGACCAACGTGACGAAGGAACGATGTTTGAATGAGAACGGCCGACCATCCGGCGGGGACAAAGCTTCCTAAAATAATAAATAAATAAATAACCGATAAAACTATATTAGATTTTGGCTTAAAACAATTATAATTAGGTCATTTCAGGAGACGCTTTTATCCAAAGCGACTTACTTACTTAATGAGTACAATTACAAGGAGCAGGGGTTAGGCATCTTGCTCAAGGATGATTACAGGTAGGCCCTAACCCACGACCTTCCAGCTGGAAGTCCAACACCTTGACTATCCTGCACCTAGACTATCCTGCCCCTACATTCAGTGCCATTTGGTGTGTGAAACGGGCTGTGGTTCCAGCTTACTAATCAGTTAGCATCAGAGCGCTTTTATAATTCCAATCACACCAGCATTCGAAAAGTGATGGACCCGAAAAAATGGATTTGCCTCATGACCTCATCCAATCTGTTTGTATTGTGACTGGAAAGCTACTGAGACACAAAGCAGATGCATTGACATTTTTTGCCTCCCTTTTTCCGTAAGGTGCCTTAAGCACTCGTCTTGTAGGGCCTATGTGTAGCTTTCATTTGATATAATTACATATCTGATGGTTATATCTGGTGTTTTATTCATTTTATTTTAGATTGTGTTATGTAAACCACTACGTAGCAACTTGGATGAAATGTGCTACAGTATACAAATAACGCTGGTTTGTTGATTAATTATTGTTCAATCAGATTGCCTCTCACAGGCTTCCTACACTGGATAAGGTTTTGTCTGATCCTTCCCTGCTTCCCAGTGTGTGACATTGAGTTGTGAGTGGTGGGAGAAGTCCCCTCTGGCTTTCCATCGCATGTGGGGCGGGGTGGCGGGGCGGGGTGGGAGGGGGGTGGGGGTGCAACTGGTTGGTAAACACACAACCATTCAGACACGCACACACACGTTCCCTCTCGAGGATGGGGTCAGGTGGCTGCAGTCCCATCTCCATGGTGACAGCATGGCCATCTCCAACTCTCGTGATGGCACGTGCTTACCACATTGAGTTGCCCAATCTTGAGCTGTGACCTTGTTAGTAGTGAGACTCTGTCCTGAGGCCATCCACACATTGGCAGCGTGTGCACACACACACACACACACCTGCCACTGGCCGCACGCATGCCGGCTGGCACGTAGCCTACAGTTCCCATTAGTTGGACTATAGATTGTGTCTATAGAAGGAAATGATGTCATTTGCCCTGCAGGGCTTCTGGTGCAAGGAGGAACATCTTTGTCATGGGTGGAAAGCAGACGCATTTTGTTGAAGGGACATGACATTGCCAGCAGTCACGCAGCAGAGTTGGATCAGTTAGTAGAGAATAAGCTCAAAACAAACCGTTTCGTCCATATCTCGGTATAGCAAGCTTCAACGAAATAGAGGTAATCTCATGACGAATACAGAAAAAGAAACTGTTCTTCCTAATATTGTAATTGTACTCACTGTAAGTCGGTTTGGATAAAAGCATCTGCTGAATGACCTAATTGTAATGTTACATTTAAGATTGATCACTTATTGAGCACAGTGGTAAGTTACAGTTTCTACTTAAGGGTGTCAGCGGTGGCAGTTTGCACTGATTCATTCCCGGTGTGCTTAAAGCTCCTCCATTTCACTTTTAATTAGGCTGCTGAGTGTCCTGAAGGCCTTCCTACAATAACACATGAATAACATTTAGCAATGGCCGACCCTCCCCCCCCTCTCCACACATGGCCTGTCCCTCAGGGTGGCCATTCTGGCTCCGTAAAGGCTGACGACAGCCAGTGGCCTGACACCCCCATTTGGACCAGGTGAAGGGGATGCAAAGAGAAGAGCGACGGCCAATATAGATACAGCCACTTTACAGGGACTGTTAATTATGGAGCCTCTTCAGCTCTGCAGAGTCTTCACACAAACACAGAGCCGGTCATTCGAGTATTACAACGTCCTTAACCTTACTCAACGGAAGAAAAGGGACAAGGCACGCATGAGCCTGAGCTTGTATTGATGATGCCAAGCCTCACTAACCTTTATCAGAGCAGGACATCAGAGGAAAGCAAAAGACAGATATAAAGAGAGGGGCTGGATGAATGAAAAAGAAAGGGTTGTTGTCCACAGGGCAGTGACGGTGCTCTCAACTGCCTGGAGCTCCAGCGTGTGACAGGCCAGTCAGTCTCCACACATTACAGCTGTAATTAGTGCTTTCCTCCTGGACAGAGGCAGCTGATACCGTTATCAACCTGACCTTTCCCCAGAACCGTATTAATCCCCAATGAGCCCAACACATCCTTTGACAGTAACCTTATCCTCTGGCAGGCCCGGAGATTCAAGTGGGCCTGTGGGGCACATCTGTTCCACCACAGAGTAAGCACTGAGACTCCAATAACGGGAACACAGAAATAAATATAAAGCAAACATGGGCACATGCTCGTAAGTAGGGGCCCCTCCTCCCTGAGACAGAATTCACTGGAAAAAGGAATGTCTGGGTTTCCCAAACAGCTCACTTATGCTTTATACAGTTCCATTTAGTAAATTGTAAAGCATTTGGTTTTGGGCACTTCCGGGACACACTGACCGCACTGAAATGACCTACTCAACACGGCGGTCTTTATTCGTGGCATATCATTCATCAAGTTAAACCGGTGCACTCAGAAGTCATATTAGTTATGCGTCATCCAGGCGTGCAGCCTTTCCCGGGTCACTTCCACCAGCTTCTCCTGGGAGATCAAAGGCGCTCCGAGGCCAGCCGGGAGATCTACACACCCCAGCCGGGAGATGCCTAGGGGGTGCCCTAACTAGGTGCCCCTTGAAACGCCTAGGGAGATGGCCATTGGGCATCCTAACTAGATGCCAGAACCACCGTAACTGGCTCCTTTCAACACGGAGGAGCATCGGCTCCACTCCGAGCTCCTCCCGAGTATCTGAGCTTCTCCCCTATATCTAAGGGAGTGCCCGGACACTTTTGGCAGCTGTAACTACTGAATCTGCTGACTTTCTGGCCTGCCGGTATCTCCCAGCTGCTTCAGGAGTCCCCTGGGCCAGCCAGCCCCGAAAGACCTCCTTCTTCAGCCTGATGACTTCCCTCACCGATGGTGTCCACCATGGGTTCTTTCACCACAGCTCCGAGCTGCTGCCTCAACGATGGAAGGTCCCCTCGGACTCCATGCCCCCAGCCTCGCCTGAGAAGCTCTTCCAGAGGTGAGAGTTAAAGATCATCCGAACAGGGTCCTCTTCCAGCCATTCTCAGCTAACCCTCACTACACTTTGGGCTTCCCAAACAGCTTCTCTCTGATCCACCTACTGCAAGTCTGATGAGACAACTACAAAGTCGTTGTCTCCTATGGGCCCACCACCTGGAGAAATAGGGGACAGGTGCGATGCCACTCGTGGGGTGGGCGGAGGAGATGGCCAGGGCAGACTGGACCTTGGGCATGGAAACTGGCTCTTGGGATGTGGAAAGGTATGTGTCATAATGTGCTCCTTGGAAAGAGGATTATACTGCCATTTACTGTGTACCTTTTTGCTCAGTGACATTCACTCCATTGAAAGAAGATAAAAAGTTAAAATATACAATGAATACATTTAAAAAATGTAAAGAATACTACAGTACCTGTGATCGCCCGAAAAATAAAATGTAATTCAGGGAGGCATGACAAGTCTCTAGAACACAAACCCACAAAGCCACACTCAGAACCTGATTATTCTATAGAATGAAAACACTTCTAGCTATTTTATAAAGCTGCTTTCACATTCCTGATGCTTAAGAATAACTGTACAGTGTTGACAAGCCTATTGTGAAAGGGGATCAAGGCTTCTATAGTTATACTCAGACCGGTGGGAATGAGGCACATTCAAGGTGTTCATTCGCCAGACCAGCCTGGCCTCAACTGACCTCTGAGCTTCGTCTCAACAGTAGCTTCCTTATTTCACTAATAAGTCCTCCCGCTGACGTTTGCCTTAAATTAACTCCTTGTTCGCGGTAGGATTTGTGATGGTGACTGACCGCTCTTACAGGTGGCGTGGCTGAGAAAGGGAACTATTGATCCCATCTCAGCCAATTATTCACACCATTTGTCAGACAGCAGATATCGCGCACCTCCTTTCAACACGGCAAATCTTAGCTGGCTCACGACAGACCTATGTGATATTATATGGGGTTAAGTGGGTCTAGGGGAGCGATGCTAATTCCATGGTGTCAGAGTGCTCAGAGGGTCAAAATGCTCCCGCCCCTTCCTAACCCCCGGTGTTTACAGGCTGGAACCAATGCCCATCCTAAGGGCTTTAGCATTAACAGCCTGGCACTCATGCATGACGGTAACGTGGGCCAAAGCAAAAGCCCACCGGATTCAATGTGCTCCTATTAGCGGAGAAGCTGAAGCAGGCAGTGGTCAGCGCAGGGTCCCATAGATACGACGATAAAGCAGGGCACACAATGACAATAACAAATTGCCACAGGTTAACACCGTGGCCTACGTGAGGATGTGCACAGTAACGAGCGTGAACACACACACGCACGCACTCATGGGCGCCACATGTCTGTAACCCAGAGTTCCGTTTCCATGACTTCAGTGTCACAGTGGCATATTCTCCCTGACGGGCGCGGTAATGGATTGTCTGCAGACGCCACAACGTACCACAACATGGAAACACGTGAATGGCGGCTGAAGAGCCAACACTGCTATATGCGTTCATGCTCTGTGGAGTCATTGCCAGATCTGCTGGATCGCTGTTAAAAATAATACGTGCGAGAGTGGAATAGCACTGCGAGATGAGCAGATAACGGGAGGGCAGTGAGAGGGGAACGGGGTCCCTCAGGCCCCCGGGGCTGAGTTTGGAGAGAGGCCTCTGGCCCGTGAACCCTACCGGATAGCCCTCCGTTTTCTTCTGGCACCACTTCAGAAGCGCGTTCCTCTTAGATCCTCCATACTCCCGCGCCAGTGCAGCCAAGGGATCCTTTCTTTCAACACTGTCGCCATGGGAACACGTAGCACCACATAGCACACAGAGAGAGAGAGAGAGAGAGAGAGAGACAAAGAGAGAGAGAGAGAGTTATGTAATGTGGTGAATGATCTCCGTTATCGGCTTTATTTATGTTTTCTAAACCTCAACTCAAAGCATATACACACACACACACACACAAACATTATTGGATGTACAGTAGCTCCAATGCTGTGCATTGATACGAAACACCATTGAGGTTTAAGTTTCATGAAACCCATTTAAATGGCTGTTGTGATAATGATTTTGTTTGAAGCTCTTCACAAGACGTCCTCTCATCTCGGCTCTTAGATACAGTAAGTGGGTAAGAACAGAGCACGCGTCTATAGGAAATGATACCAATTTAAGCATTACATTTTTGTCATCCTTAGTAAATGTGATTTTCCTTACACTGACTGAGCTGTTAGGGCCTTAGGACATAGCATATGGTTACTGTCAGGTAAAACGTCAGAAACACCTAATTTTTGCAATGGCTCTATTTGTATTTGAATTAACGGTCTGGTCTCTGCAATGCTTTGTGGATTGAGACAGTTTCCTGTTGCTAGTGTTCAGGAAATTAGGTCAAAACCCCTTGTATCTTTTTGAAAAACATTAACATTAATTTCACCAGTGGACAGTTTCTGAGTCTCAATGAAAACCTTTTCAGTGTTTTTTCCCCATCCTGATTTTCATTCGCCAACACTCGCTTATCATTGAACAGCGGTATTAAATTAATAACCCAGCGTATCCTGTTACGTTCCAACAGTACGCGTCCCTTCAGGAGGTCCACTCCCCTGGGCTGGTGTCGGAGCCGAGGCCATGGGAAGAAGACATGGTAAACATTTCACACGTCAACATTGAGGCTCTGCTGTTTATTTCATTATTCCTCTGTTTAAGGCTTTGTACACCGTGAGCCTGAGGGAAACTGTCAGAACTACTGCTGCAGATGCCAAGGGAGTCCCGCATGTGCCAGAAACTATACAGCAACCGTCTAGTGCACTGAACAAACAATACTAAATACGGCAACAGTCTACTATCATCCCATCCTAGAAACATGTAGTGACACGCGTATGTTAAAACATTTACAGAATGTATATATACACGACGGGTGCACTGGAACCTAGAATAAGTTACTGGTTTGCATAAATTAAATGAATCTAAATAAGATAAACAATAAAGTAGCATGTGAGCAAAGTCTTGGAACACAAATTGGCTTTTAGGAATAGGCAGTAGGCTCATTATTGTACTACCTTAGTCAACCCTACAGTAAGTCACAGTCACAGTGAAAAAAGGTTGAGACTGAAGCTTTAAAGTAATGGTTATCAGAAAACCAGTTGGCTTCATTAGTGAGGGTGATAAAAAAACTAAAATAAACAAAAAAACATTCTGCTAGCAACATTTCTCTATTAAAACCGTTGTGTGGCTGTTACTGTATTCTACCAGGGACCTGAGCTTGCTGTTGGCTCGGTTGTAGCTGAAGGACGCGGTGCGCCCACCGAGGGCACCAGGGGTCTTGATGACTGACTCCAAGGAAGGGCTCTTCCTCATAAGGCTGTTAGGCTTCAGGTCGTCCCCGCATCCCGGCAACTTATCTGGAGGAAACACAGGAAGAGAAATGAAGAATGGGAGGTCAGAGGAAGACAGTGGGTGACAGGCTGACACGGAGAAGGAGTCTCCATTGTATTGTATTGTTTTATTCCAATTCAGAGTCAGCGCACTGTGATTCTACCTAAAAATAAAACAGGAAAACAAGTAAAATGCGAAGGGACAGATTAAAAGGACACGCACACAAAAAAAAAAAAATCTGTCCTCAAGTTACTTGAGTTGTTGTCGTACAATTAAATTTATTAAGGTACATTTTAAATTGTAATCCAAGGCTCAATTTTCACGATTAGGGGCCATACTGTTTGAGATTTTGTGTGAGCATTTATCGGCACTTTAATTTTAATCCTCTTTACTTCTGAAATGCAATGGTAGCGGTCATACAGTCAACATTTGAACATGCCACGTCTTCACTAGACTTGACATTTCAACTGTAGTGCTGCCATTGTGTAGACATGTCTGCAAAGCTGTTTGCAAAAATCATATTTTATAAAAGGACTAACGGCAACACTGTTTACAGACAACATGGACTATATTGTGTGTACAACCAGAACTATCCCCACATACCAGGATGAGAGAACTCCCCATGGTTAATTCTCCTCTCCAAGGTCTTTGACAGTGGCTTGATGTACGATTGTCTCTACGGGAAGAGAACGCAACAAAAACACATCAGAATAGGGTTTTTTTCCCCCCAAGAGAGTTAGGAACCAGGGAAAATGACCCAGAAACACCTGTTTGATACCTGCATAGGAGAGACGGCAGCAGCAGGTGCGGTGCGGACAGGAATCCCACTCAGAGGGCTTCTTGGAGAGGAGAGCATTTGGGCAGTGTGGCCTGGTCCATTTGATAGACCCAATACATTAATTACAGTTACAGTGTCACAGCATTAGTGGCAGTGTGGTTAACATGAAGCTGAATCAAATGAAAACATACACCCCCACCACCACAATATTAATTTTAACACCTAGTCAGACCTAGTTTAAAATACACTGACAGTGGTTCTAAAACTGTAGGTTCGGAAATAATACAATTTATACAAAAAATTAAAAATGTATTTTTTAGTGCTGTTGATGGTCATTAATGCCTACTGCATACGGTACATTCTCAACAGGTATAAAGAATGCTTTCCTCACCAAGTCCATCCATCAATAATGTCATAAAATATCTCACTTTCTAAATGTATAATAGTATACATTTATAGCCATCACTCTCTCGTGTGTGTGTGTGTGTGGCCGCTATATGCTCACTCTGTCCAATGTCAAAGGATTGAATGAGAGATCTGACTGTAGCACCGGGTTCTGAGCCGTTATTGCCGTTGGCATCGATGGCCGAGGTCTGAGCCATGGAGGTGCCAGATGAGTGGCTGCTGCCTTCCGAGTCCGACACTCTGCCCTCGTCGCCTTGGGACCTGAGACAAACAATTTGCGCATCGTACCAACCTGTTATTATGCAGTGAAGCTGGATCAAGGTAATGCAAAATTACTGTAAAAAAAGGACACAGTGTGCAGTATCATATTGAATCAATTGTGTGTGGAAAGCATAATGTCAACAACTACCAGTTCTTTAATATACTTATATTGTCAATATTTTCCATTGTTCTTTTTCCTCTAGTGAACATTGGACTTTAGAATGATTAAACTCTGTCAATCACTGATGGATAAGGAAGAAGTGACAGGTTAAGTATTGACAATAAGGATGTTAATCTCAATCAGTGTCGAGTCAAAAACACACTAAAGATGGACTGGAGTAGTATTTATTGATTTGCCTCAAACACACACACAAAAACAGACATTTCTTCATGGTATTGTCTAGTCTATCACAGGCCAGTCCAAGTTTCTCTGTAAAAATGGGACCTACGGAATAAATAAGCAAGACATCTTCCCTGTAGAGACCACACACTGCTCCCAACAACATGGTTTTACTGGGTGGCATATTTGGCAATAGCCAACAGTATTCAGTGCTTTAGTCTCTGGTTGAATGCTATGGCTTTTCAGGCACCTACATATACTTTGATGATAAATGGATTATAACTAGAACCTGAGAGTCTGAATATATTGAATAAACACATTCCAACATTAGATGTCCACCATTGACAGAACATGCATATCTTTTCAATTATTAGTGCATTATCAGTAAAATAATTAACTCTAGGTTACTCAGGTCCTTAGTTGACAAACGGTCCATTATAGTTCAAGATAAATAATGTTGAACTGTAGCCTATAATGTTTATGTTTCGGAATATGTAGCAATTAATTACAGGCAATGACCTCTGAGTAACTGAAAACTGAAAAATTACTGAAAATAAAAGACTTTTTTGGCATGCTTTGCTGATAATGTAATAGTTATGATGTGCAGCTGGTTTTGTTTGTGCCCGTTATATCAACTGAATTTTGGCAGTGCTCTGCAGCTGCCAATATGGCTTAAACAATATTCTCTCTGTAGGCTTACAGTAATGGCTTGGTTATCACAGTTGGCAGATAGAAGTGGTGATATATTAATATATTTATACAGATTATATTAATTACTCAATAGTACGTACACAAAGTATTAAAATGGCAGGGCTGTGGAACATATGATTATGAGGCTAGTTTCTGTTGTCTAAAATGATGTTCAATAGTGCCATCTGATGGCTAAACATCAGACTGCATTTGTTTAAAACTTCAGCACAAGGCATTAAGATCATAGCTCATGTATGTCAAAATTCGAACTCGTTACTGTCCTCAAGCAGAGGTAACGAAGAAAAGAAATAATTGTTTTCCCCCCCCCCAACACAAAACAAAATAAAAGAGAGCATGCGCTGCAGAACACAAACCCAACTTTTTTTTTTCAATTTTATATCAATTGCAACATTTGGTTTTGCCAAGTTCCAGTTGGCTTGAAATGTAGTTCTACAGTTGAAGTCAGAAGTTTACATACACCTTAGCCAAATACATTTAAACTACATACACTTAGGTAGTATTTGGTAGCATTGCCTTTAAATTGTTTAACTTGGGTCAAACGTTTCAGGTAGCCTTCCACAAGCTTCTCACAATAAGTTGCTGGAATTTTGGCCCATTCCTTCTGACAGAACTGGTGTAACAGAGTCAGGTTTGTAGCCCTCCTTGCTCGCACACACTTTTACAGTTCTGCATACAAATGTTCTATTGGATTGAGGTCAGGGCTTTGTGATGGCCACTCCAATACCATGCCTTTGTTGTCCTTAAGCCATTTTGTATGCTTAGAGCCATTGTCCATTTGGAAGACCCATTTGCGACCAAGCATTAAATTCCTGGCTATCATTTTCTATCATTAGCCTATCAGAAGCTTCTAAAGCTATGACATCAATTTCTGGAATTTTCAAAGTTGTTTAAAAGGTGCAGATAACTTAGTGTAAGCAAACTAACTTCTGACTCAAGTTGTGATATAGTGAATTATAAAAGGTAAATAATCTATCTGTAAACAATTGTTGAAAAAATTTGTTACCAAAACTATAGTTTGTTAACAAAATTAGTTTTAATGACACCTAAGTGTATGTAAACTTTCGACTTCAATTGTAGCTGACATCACGAGTCTAACAGTGGCAGCTTTGTGTTGCTAAACCTGTGGTAGCACAGTACAGTATATCATCGCAGGATGGCAGCCTTCCCAAGTTTGTTTCTCATCCTTTCTCATCTTCTACCAACCTATGGCAGTTTATTTCTAACAGGTAGTGGTTGTCTCATAATAAAGTTTCATAATCCGAAAGGCACAGAAGCAAATCTCCTTTTCCCTTTAAAAAAATAAAAATAAAATAAACCAGAGAAATCTAACAGAAAACGAGAACCTTGATGTTCAGGTAAAATTAACAATTATTTTAAAATTTCGATAAAAACAATTATTTGTATTTTTGTAAGTATAAAAGCGGAAGGACTTCTTATTTATCTGTCCTCTCATCAACACAGGACCATAAATTCACAAATAAACGGGTACATTCACAGAAGAAATGAGAGAACGATTAACACAGCAAGTTACTGGAGACATGTTAGAGAGGATAAGCCATGTTGTGTCTGTGTCACAACACTACACAGTACTTCCGTATAAGTACAGTCGTCAGGGTATGTACTGCATTCGTATGAATCGGCCTGGCGATTAACCAGATTTAGCTGATGATACAGTTACAGTGCGACAATAACACTCTTCAGTTGGTGCTGAGGCATAGGGGGAACTTGTCTACCGTCCTTCTACTGCTGTCTTGGTGTCAAAAGTGGCCCCGCCGCCAATCCTGAAAACAAAAAGAAGCAGTCTTGTGTTACATAAAAGTTATGAGCAACCCAATTATGTCACAAGATATTTACACATGCAGCCCATTCCCTGTAGCATTCTGTTGCATACAGAATGCTACATACAGTGCAGCAAAACCACAGCAAACTAGTTAGGGTCATATAATATGCAACACTTTTCAAAATATTACTTCAGGCCATGAACAATTTGTTATCATTTTTGTTCCATGCATTGTCCTGCAGGATTAATGGGACCAGTCATGGTCCGATGTCTGCTTTATGCCCTGATCAGTAAGCTAATAAAACGTATCAGAAGCACATGATGCAGAGCATGAGTTCAATCCAATCATGCTGTGCAGACCATCCTCCTGCTAAAACAAAAAAAAGTGTGTGTGTGCGTGTGTGTGTGTGTGTAGGGAGGGTGTTATTCACTCATAAATCCAGCAGGTGGTGCCACATTCATGAAATTCAACAGCAAGGATTAAGAACAATGCAAAGCAAATTAGGCATCCTCAAAAAAGCAAGACACAGTAGTGAAACAGGCACAGCCAGCCAGATGGGCATACAGACAGACAGACAGACAGGTAGACGGCACAGGAAGTGATACAGAGCAGCAGCTGACAGGGCGCGGAGAGGCCTGCAGGATAGGAGTGGTCTGGAAGGACAGGGAACTCACCTGGGACTTTTAACATTAGTAGCCTTGTCAAAGGGACATCTTTGACAGATTCGTCTCAGGGAAGTGCGGGTGAGCTGGTGGAGCGCAACGCCTAACCTCAGGGAAAACTAATTTATCGACCCTTCCAGGAGATGTAGTATTACTGACAGTCTTTGACAACTGTCTCACTATTTTTATACTAATCGAATGCCGCCTTTTTGATGCTCATAATGGTCCGGGACCTAAATTTGAATCGTCAAATAAAAATGTGTTCACTTAAATGGTAAAGCGCCTGCTACGGAGATGCAGATAAAGACATGAGTGCACTGTACATTAGTCAGTCCAGGCACAGATTAAATATTGACCTGACATGATTAGGGAACATCACTGTCAAAAACACTACAGCAAACACACACACACACACACTCACACATGTATGTGCCACATACACCAATTACAACCAAGTGCGAGAACAGCAACACCCCATTTGTGTTACACAGGCCTGACTGTGTCCTCCTAAACCACTTGGATAAAAAGGCAGAATCTCTACTGGGGAAGGAAGAGCTCATTGTGAAGGGTGTTTGACCAGGAGGAGGACAGTGGAGGGCAGCAGCTCAGAGGAGCAGAATACACAGAGGGAAATACTGCAGGAGAATGCTAATATGCCAGCAGAGCTTGCCAAATCCGACGACTCTAAACTTTGTACAGCCAGGGATTCAACACCACAACATCCACAGATCTGACCTGGAAGCTATGATTGGGCTAAATCTGGTCCTGCATGGTACAATAAGGATTATTACAGCCCCTAAAAGAGAGTGTTTGAGCTCCCGTGACACCTGCTCCGAATTTTGCAGAAGCCTCTAAAAATGAAGCTACATTGGGGCATTACAACAGTTAATTACGCTATTGTAAAACAGGTCCCCCTTCCTGGTTATGGATATGGCAAGGCTCTGGTGGTTATCCCCTATCCACATTGCATGAGGAGAGAAAGGGGCTGCAGCCCGGTGCTGAGAAGGGCAGGGAGGTCAGGAGGACGAGAAGGGGGGCGGACAGAGGAGGCAGAACAGAGAATGGTACCTGACTCCCTGCAGGGCCTCCAGGTCGGAGGAGAGCTTGGCGCTGCGGTCCTGCTCCTCCTGCAGCTGCCTCCGGAGGGAGCGCAACTCCTGCTGCGCCTCCACCTTGATGTCATTGGCCACCACCACTGCCGTCTGGAGGTCGGCCTGGAAGCGACGCCACTCCTCCCGCTCATCCTGTACGCACGTACACACGCACGCACGCACGTGCGCGCACACACAAACCACTAGCTGTAATAACTTTGAAGAGTAAGAGTATGTGTGTTGTTCTGACATTCATAATGCAGCCAATCCACATACATTGAGACCTTTCTATTCCCTGACAGGGAAAAAACTGTTCCTGGCCTCAAACAGTATTGAATGAATAGAGAGTCATTCTGGCCACTAGGAGGAGCTCTCCTTAAATGCATGGTGATCGGAGGCCAACAGTAATTCTGCTCAGGCATTATGCTCGTTTACGATATATGGAAATACTTCACCCCAAACAGAGTTATGGCCGACAGTGTCGCTGCAGATTAATCATTCTTACCTTCATCTGCTTACTCAGAACCTTCAACTGCCTGTCCGCTTCCAGTTTCTGTTCCTCCAGCTTTTTGACAAAATCTATAACGACAAAGAGGACCTTTTAAAAAAACAAAAAAACTGCCTCTAAAGACCTGTCAAGTCCAGCTAGCTGTTAATAACCAGATTGGTACTAATTCAACATGGCGCTCACTATCAGACACAGTCTCGTATAGTGTATAGAAACTACATATCTACAGTACTCTTCCACTTTATTTGGGCTGAACAGCTGGGTATTAGCGGGGCACACGAACCATAAATCAGGCTTAATGAGATCTGACTGGTGACTCATAAGATTCTGTGGACATTTTCTCCAGTCACGCACCACTGGCCAACTGTACTAACAGGATGCCAGAGACAGACATGTTCATAACAGCCCTGTACGGTATGCAGTTAGTAGCGCCCGTGATGGGAAGACACTCAACAAAATCACAAGTCCTCTAACGGTTAAGGTGAGATGCACTTTTCCTCATAAGTGTCTGTGGATGAACTGGTAGAGCATATAACCACATACACTGTAACTGCCACCCTGGAGGAACTAATAAGGTTCTACTGGGTTTTATTTAGCTGGAGATCAGTGCTTCTCAAAATGGGAAGCTTTTGGTGGGGGGGCTGTGACAGAGTTAAAAAGGTTCTGAAATAATCTGTTAATCTTAATTCCAATGTAGCTTTTCACTTTATTGGCTACCCCACCCTTGGTGGTTTGCCAGCAATGAGCGAGACGTACTCTCCATGTCCAGGACAGTCTGGTTAGTGTGGAGGTGGACGGCTCTCTGCTGCTCCACCTGGTCCTCCAGCTCAAATATGGTCTCCTTCAGCTCCTTCACCTGGTTGTCTGCCTGCAGCCCGGACTCCTCCAGCTTGCTCACCCTGGCACCCAGCTCCTGCTCCCTCCTCTCCGCCCGCTCCTGGACCTGCTGACACTTGCCCTCTACCTGCAGGTGTGTATGGAGGCGTGACAAATAGAATGGGTTAGTAAATAAATGACTTCAAGATGCACAGCGACCCCAGCTGGTCATGAGACGCAACTGCGCTCTATATGCTGTCAAATAGATTTTGAACCAGTACACTTGTATTCATATTTTATTTCAGATAACAGGGTATGAATAAATGAACAGTCTAAAGGAAAAAGTTCATAATACTAGAATTACAGATACTGGACTTTCAGCAAAGTAAAGAAAGATGGGCTGTTGAGATATGGAGTAAGCCAAACCGTAGAACATACGGGTTGTGTTCAGTACTGAAAATAATGGTAAAATAATGTTACAGACACTGGTATTTACCCTTGCGAGATAAATGTTGAGAATTGAATTTTTATTTTAGATTGTCCTCTGTGTTACGACCAAAGAAAGGTTTAGTTTAATGAGATTAACAGAGTCTCTCGATGGAGGAATTTGAAATAATGAAAGCATTGTGTGAGAATTTGCCTTTGTTGATCATTTAGACAAGACACGGAGACTAAGAAAGCTTTTAACACCAAACAAAAAGTTATCCTATGCAGCTTTACAACAGAGACAATGTTTCATGCGGGTGTAATTGCTGGCCGCCACCGTGGTAATTAAATGAAAGCAGTAAAGCCACTTCTGGCAGTATAAAATACTATTGATCATGGCATCCAGATGTCATTTAAACAGACAAATATCCACAGGGATGAGAAGTATTAAAACTCAACATGAGGTTCTCCTACATATACAGTATCTGCTTTGTTGTAAACGGCAGTTTAACAATAAAAAGAAAACGCAGTGCGAGTGGTCACAACACGGTCTTTGCAATTACATAAGAGCTCAACAATGATTGTACCCCAGGCCGCAGCCATATTTAGCTCTAATAGGGGACACGTCTCCACGTGGTGACTCATGGAAATTAGAGTTCGGAGAAGTTTGAACCGTTATCTCATCCAGTCTAACTGCACAACCTAACTACAGCTGCTCCACCTCCACTGATGCATCGACCCGAGACCGCTATGAGCGTAATATACAAAAATAAGGGATATGACGCGAGGAGGCCTGCAGCTGACACTTGGCACGGGGCACGTCATAGATCACGCCGTTAAGAGAGTGTCGTTATGGCCCAGCGTCACCCTCACACCCATGTGTGGAGGCCAGCGGCCTGAGTCAGAGCGTCACGTATTGGCGGACCACCCCAGCCTGGGCACCGTGCTCACAGTCCAAGCATGACGACATCTCGGACATTAACAGGGGGACACGCCCTCACAAACCCAAGGGCAACGAGTATAAGCTACAAAGACGCACTGACTATGCAAAGCCTAATCCTGTTCACATCATGCCTTTCATATCTCCATCTGCATTGTGTCCCCTGACACACCAAACATCCACCAGCAGACGGCCTCCAACAGACACTCGTCGTGTAAATCCTAGACAGAGGAAGTGACAGCCGACACCCTACCTTGGCGATGGTGGTCTGGGTTTGCTCCGTCTCTGCCTGGGCCTGTAGCAGCTCCTGTCTGAGCATAGATATCTCCCCCTCCAGCCTGTCCCTCTCTGCGTGGGCTGTCTTCAGCAGGCCCTGCAGCTCTGTGCTGTCGCCGGCGCTCTGCATGGCCTTCAGCTCGGCCACCTTCTGCCTCTCTATGTCCACCTGGGCCTTCAGCCGGCTGTTCTCCAGCCTCAGACCCTCGGCCGCGGCCCTGTGCTGCTCGGAGGCCTCGGCCGCCTGGCCGCTGGCCTCCAGCTCCTTCTCCAGCTGCGCCCGCAGGCCGTCCCTTTCCTCCCTGAGGCAGCGCACCTGGCCCTGTGCCTCCTGGTTCTCCTGCTCCAGCGCCCGCAGGCTGCCCGTTAGCTGCTGTTGAATGTCCACCAGCTTCTCCCGCTCGAAGCGCGAGTTCTCCACTAGCTCGCTGTACCTCTGCTCCAGCTCGGCCAGCCGGGGGGCCTGGTTCCTCAGCTCCTCCTCCTGCCTCTGGGCATGGGCCTGCGCCTGCTCCTGCAGCCGGCCAGCCAGCGCCTCGTTCTTCTGGGCCAGGAGCTCCAGGCGCTCCCGCTGCTGCTGCACGGAGGCCTGCAGGAGCCGCCTCTCCTCCGCCAGGCGCTCGTTCTCCGCCGTCAGCTCCTGCACCACCTGCTGCTGGTCAGCCAGCTCCTGCAGGGTGGCCTGCAGTTCCTCGGCCGTGCTGTGGTGGTTCTCCTCCATCTTGTGGATCTGCTCGGTCAGGCTCTCCACAGACACGTCCCGCACCCCCACACCGCCCGCTGCCAAAGCCACCGAGGCGTTGCCGCATACGCTGCTGCTGGCCGAGTCCGAGCGAGACGGGATCTTCTCAAACTCTGAGGAGTCGGGCGAGGGGGAGCCCTTGCTGACATCAGTGCTGGAGGAGACGGAGGTTTTGAGCGGGCTGCCTATAGAAGGGGGACTGTCTGGCTGGGAGTCTGAGGGCAGGCCGTTGGACACAGGAGACCGCTCCAGGCAAAGCAGCTTTTCTTTCAGAACCTGGTTCTCCTCCCTGAGGGCGGCCAGCTCTCTCTGGAACTTCCCGTTCCTCTCCCTTAGCTCCCCAACCAGTACCAGGGCTTCTGCCACCTGCCCCTGCCCCTGCTCTCGATCCGGCGCGCACTCCTGCCGCGAGGTGGGGCTGGGTATGGTGGAGGAGGTGGTAGAGGCCTTACCCTTGCAGCGCTGCAGCTCCATCCTCAGATTGTTGATCTCCGAGTCCTTGGCCTTGGACTCGGTCAGCAGCTCTTTCACTTTGCCCTCCAGCAGGCCCCTGTCGGGGGCGTCCGGCTCTCCGCGGGGCTTGGCTGAGGTGCGCTGCTGCTGCTTGGCCAGTGTGGAAAGGCTGGAGGTGCTGGCACTGGACACCATTTTCTTGCCGCTGGTGGAGCTCCTCAGCTGGTCTCTCAGGGAGATGCGTTCTCTGGAGATGGTGGCAGGGATCTCTCTGGGAGCTGGGATCCCAGACCTCTTGGGTGCCTGGGCTCCTGTGAAACAGAAATCCCAGTTCTATCAGTGAGGGACAAATCTTAACTGACTTAAGTACTTGTCATGTTAAACACAGGAAGCGCTGACATATTTCGAAAAGAGGAAGGAGAACAAAACTTTGAAATCCAAGTATTTTACAGAGGAAGTAATCATTAAATTGTACTAAATAGGGCTGTGATGGTATGGATTTTTTCTTACCGCAGATCACCACAGTTTGGCAGTTAACTACAGTAGAAATGCGGCATAGTATTGCATAGTCCATATTTTTGGGCTGTAACATTTATTAAAAATAACCAATACATTAAAAAACGTGCTGCTCAAAATGTAATCATAAACAGGACATTTGTGTTTTGACAGTGAAACAGCCTATTACGCCTACAGTACTACTTCATTTTATTATCTTGTGGGCATGTCGGCTATTCCTGTAGCACCATACGATATGCCAGAGTGCTTTGGAATTAGTGATCTTCATAAATACATCCTGCTCCTGTTTCAAAAGCACAATGTTGGTGTAATTAAAAGATTCGCTGAAAATAAATGCATTTGCCTTGAACATTAACCAAGACTACAACTTAACACTCCTCATGAGCTGCAGACTAAGGCATTTCCTGGTTGTTCAGAAAAAGAATATACAGTGCAGTGGTCTTTATAAATACCAAAAAAGTTTCCCATGCACAATATTGGTGTAATTATTGGCTGGAAAGAAATCGTCACAGCCCTGGTACTAACACAATACACATGAGCTGGGTCCCTTAGCAGTAAATATACAACTTGTCGTCAGTAGAGTTCAACCAATTTTATTAAAAACATGAAATGTTTGAAAGACCCATATAAAATGTTATTGTACAAGACGGAGCAATTATGAGATTCCAGATTGTGAGAGTAATACTCAACCTAAATGATTCCCATTAAAAAGAAAGAAGGTCAGATGTCAGATGCATCTATCGTTTAACAGTTCCATACAGCTGCATATTCTCTTTATCCTATTGAAGCACTGTTCTCTGTTGAGATGACACTGTGTGTGTGTGTGTGTGTGTGTGTGTGTGTGTGTGTGTGTGTGTGTGTGTGTGTGTGTATTGGTCTCTAAGGCCAATGAGCAGAGTACTGCAGCGGCGCTGAACTGTGGCATTTCTAAAGGCTTCAGCGTGGGTCGCTGCCCTGGGACTTTTCCAGACCTCTCGCAAATGAAGAGCCTTTATCCATGCCCGACATGAACAGCGCACCGCCTGAAAAGCTCTTATTGTTTGTTTTCAGATCATCAGCAAACAGCCGCACAGACACAGCTGGGCGGGGGCTGCTCGTTTCTATGGATGACCCCCACCACCACCCCGGCACGTGGAACGTTCCAGCACAAAGCACACAGACACAAGCGGAGCACTGTATCTGAGACACTCGCGCACCGGCAACACACCCACACAACCCAGACAATGTGTAGAGATAAACAGTATACAGTATAGTAATTCTGAATAATTCACACACACACGAGACATTGAAGCAACTTAACACAAAATACACACATTTCACAAACAGCTTGACCTAGTTTATAATGGTAATCCTGTATCCCTGTGGGCTCCGTGAGCACTCAGCCATTGATGGGCACTTCTCACACGCCACGCCCTCACTGAACCAACTCGCAAAGGTGGCAGCAGTTGCCAAAAGCTGGCCAAGCCTCTGGGGTGCACGGATGGCCGTTTAGCGTTTCTCACTGCACGTGGCTGCTGTGAGGAGTGAGGACGGACAGTGGTAAGGACGCAATGAAGGATGCAACTGGAAGGACAGAGACTGAAGTAGATGCAACTTCAAGTGCATCAATTCTCTCTCTCTCTCTCTCTCTCTCTCTCTCTCTCTCTCTCTCTCTCTC
>JAODLI010025814.1:1049-20848 GCA_027575585.1 Percopsis omiscomaycus | reverse complement strand
CGTGAGTGACTGGCTGTTTGCAATTCGCAACAATCACCACTAGATGTCACTAAAAACTACACACTGGCCCTTTAAAAAGAAAACTGGCATAGAGCTAACCACGAAAGTGTGTGTGTGTTGGAGGGGTAGAGAACATGGCGAGCCTATGAGCTCTGGTAGGAAGAGGAGGAGTAGTGAATAGTGCCCGACATCCAGCTCTTAGATGCATAAGACAACAAAATGGCCTGTTTTTGTAGGAGCTGATTTTATTGGCCGTAATTGAAGCCTACACCACTCCTACTTATTATTTATTAATTCTATTCCAACCCTTTTACAACTGCCCTGCCGTTGCCCCCGATTATCACCACCGACACATGTCCAGAAATGAGCAAAATCGTATTGGCCACACCTTAGATTGATTTGCGCTGTTCGCCTCAGCTTGCATCTTGACCTGGAAACTAGGGCCCTATATCTTACATTTCTACTTACACTGGTTGACGCTAAAACAAGAACTTTCACTATGCTAACTTTTCCTCCCACTCAAAATGAAAAGTATGTCAATCCCTATTATTCTTTGAATTATTCCCAACCTGGCTGTGATATCGACGCGTGCTGAGCTAGTGATTGGCTTTTTGTCACGGTGCGAGTGCAGAAAAAGCGAGGACAACGAAGTAACGAAAAGACGCACTTAGCGTGTTTTCTAATATCCATATTTACAGAAGGGTACTCCAAACAACACGCTTCACAAACACCGATAACTCCTCATCACCCCCCTCTCCGGCTTTATAGGCTGGGAGAGAGCGGTGATGTGGAGATGCGGGACAGGTGTGCGTAATTGGGGGTGCGTTACGTGAGTGAACCGGCGAGCAACGTTGTTACACGTTGTTACACGTTGTTACACGTTGTTACACGTTGTTACACGTTGTTACAATTAGAGCTGCACTGTATTTCACAGATACCGTATGTCTTTGCAGCAGCATAGTATAGACGTCTCCGTCACCAACCAGAGTTAATCATCATGTGCATTTGCTACATCCAACGCCGTTTCAACGGCATATAGGAACAAAGTAAAAAATAAATGCATCAAGAAAAGTTCCCAAGAAACTGCTCAATATGCTTCTGTGCCGTTGGAAGCCGTTGGAAGAGCCAGTAGAAGAGAACTAGTTTGGTGGTTTAGCCATCTGTTTTTCTGTTTGCATGGAGAAATCAAAGGGAGTCTGTGCCACTGAGAGTGCAGACACCATGCTGGCTCTCATCTGTTTATATTGTGCCCCAGTGCACTGTGGGACAGGAACGTTGCCACACAGTGATGGTGCGGCAGATCTCGCCTCCACCCACAAGGGCTCAGTGGGCGACAGACTGCTTTCGTATCTAGATATTTACCACCGAGCCTTTGGAAGATGTGGCACAATGCCATTTTGTGTGTCTCTGTGTTGTCGCACAGATATCAAAACAGCTGTGGTACGACAGTAACTCTCTCCTTGACAAACCCTGGCTCATTATTATACGCCGGTGCCCATTTCTGAGTTCCCGGGTGTTTCCTTCTCATTCTCATTTCCCCCTCTCTTCTTTTCCCCTTCATCTTCAGGCAGCGCTGTGGTCTTCTATAGGAGAGAGGCTGTGCTATTAGACTCATAGAGAGATAAGAGAGCAGCTTTATCCAAGTTCAAAGACACACAGAGCTGGGCCATGCTGGGCCACATTTTAGACACATTGATGTTGCTGGTCGTGCACTGTTCCTTAAAGCCTCTGTCCACCCACACAGGTGTTTGAGGTTAACGTGGCTGATCAAACCCCTTCTCAGAGGTGTGTGGGCGTGTACACAGCCCACTTGATTGACATCCACCTGACTCTCCTGTTATTTTTGTGGCACCTGACGGGGGAACTGACACCTTTATGATTGGTTGGTCCTCAACTTGACAGTTGCTCACCCTGCCACCCACATTTTCCTCCTTAATAAGCGTGTCCATACAAGTTTCATTGTTTAAAAGGAAAAACCTGTAGACGTATTGGTAGGGAAGATCTTTGTGAGTAAAACACTGATCAATTATATCAGCTGAATAGGTGAATTCTCTCGTTCGTTGCTTTACTTCATCCATTTTTTCTTCTATCCAGTCTTTGTCCCGTTCTGTCTCAAATGTCCCCTTCGGCCTGGATAAAACTCTGGCTAACTCTGGTAAATAATGTGCAGGGAAATAACTCAAAACATTTTCCCCACACTTCCTTTCCGCTCCATTTTTTTTCCCTTTCATCTTCATATTTCATCTACAGTGCAAGAATGTTCTGTCTTGGTGATTGTTTTCAGTCACTCAGATTGCATCTTCAGTCATTTAGATTGTACTCGGTTACTTACTTTCTGTGTCAATTTTTTAAGAGGATTTAAGGATTTGTTAGTTCATACTGTATGTGACTCAGCTGAACGATATTTTTAAGTATTACTGTAAATGCTGCAAAGAACTGTATAGAAAGTTTCTCCATTTCACCAAATTGCTTCTTTATTGCATTTAGCAGCGTTATTACGCATCCAGTGATATTACGTTGTCCTACATTCGTATTTAAGATGTGCCACGGTTAGCATAACTCATCAGTTAGTCTGTGGCCAGCTGTGGATTACTGTAACCTTTTAACCGGGCATCAACCCAATAATGATGCGTAAACACTTATGATGCTAATATGGCAGATTCTATATGGCAAAAATATAGATTGTTTGACAATGGATAGTTGTTTTACAATATCATATCGCATTCCCAAATACACAAAAACAGTAATTACACATGGGTCGTTTGATATATTATTGGACAAAACTACACTCAAAACAGCATGAAAGGTGGGACAGCCATGGAGGGAAATGGTAAAAATAAATAAATAATCTGTCCTCTGTATGTGAGGCTATTTTAAGTTCCAGGGGCAACTCGGGCTCTCCAGAGACCCCTTGCTACTCTCACAATCTATTAACAATTTAACGAGAAGAAAGCAAAATTAGGTCACAGACAGCTCATTCTCACAGCATCATTCTCACTAGTGGAGACAGGGGTTCAAATGTGAAAGATAGAAGCTGTACTGACCAATCAACCAATTGTGGATAACACTGTCACAAGTGTCTCAAAGAACGGTGTAGGTTCATACATTCAGGCTGCATCAAACATTTCGGTAAAGTTTAATATTTTTGTCCCTACATTTTCCATTTCCTCTTTAGCTGTCAGAAGCTATTCGTTTTCGGACATGTTCTGAGGCACACAGTCGACATCGTCCTCATGAGAAACTATATATCCTGTAAAATAGGGACATATTCGCTGTCATCCCTGTGCAAGAGATCTAAAAGCTGCGTTAATGTCAGGGCATTTCTATGCAAACAATTTTTAAAAGCCACAAACAGAAAATTTGCTTGATAGTTGATGTCAGAAAGTTGATGTCAGCTACAGTATTTTCACAATTCTTCTATACTCTAGTGCTGACACTGATACCGTTAAAACTACTGGGACCACATACAGTAGGACCAAGAACAGCGAATGACAACGGTTTAGTAAATGTAAGTACCGGTAATTTCCTAACATTGCATTGCTAGATATAGTACTGTATTTCTCAGCAGAAAAAGCTGCAGGGATCGCTGAGACAAGGTTTCATGGGAACATGTTTAGTGAATATTACATCAGGGCTGTGGTTAAGACCACCTTTGTCAAGTCCAAGTCAAGTCCAAGACCAGGACTAGTCGAGACCGAGTCAACACAGAGTCCAAATGAAAGAAACAGAGTCAAGACCAATACAGAAAAAAGTCATCCTCTTTGAGATCACTTACTTGTTTATAATTTTTGTGTGATGCTGGACAAACATTTTGCACTATGCGGTGTAACAACACTGTAGAATCATATTATGCCAATGTCAATGCCTGTTCTAAATGGATTTTGAATTAATTAAACCGATGCCCACTTAATCAGTGATTTAGTTTTGAAAGAGGCCGCTGGACTTGAGAACAACTAGAATATTTAGCGAGACCAATGGCCAAGACCGATACAAGTCCGAGTGCAAATACCAACAAGACAATAGAAAAAACGTCTGTGGAGACCGGTGTCGAGTACTACAGCCCTGCATTAAATGAGCCTTCCTGCATACATATCTGTAATCCAACTAAAATATCTGCATACATATCTGTAATTACAGATTATTTGCATTTAATCTGTTTATTGTTGAAGGATAAAAATGACATCAAACATCAGCAATATTAACTGCAAATTAAAATGCTTATCAGATCATGAGATAAGAGCTTGAAATAAAAAATTATGCGATGACAGAGATGCCTTTCAAAGACAGTTCTGCCTGAATGTCAGTCTCGTTTTGTGCTATCACATGACTAAATGTATCTTCAGTCAGCAGACTTTTTCACACTCTTTTCTCATTAATAGTTTTTTTACAGTAGGTCCTTGTGCACTTTTGATGATGAAAAAGAAGGCTTCGCCAAGTACCCACAGGAAATACTACCACTCTCACCGTAATTAAAGTACTGTATGGCTGAGTTAGCACAAACAGCTCAACATCTGATTGCGTTAAATAATGTATGGAACAAGCTATCAAGCATTCCCTGTATAGTCCACCAATATAAATACATTTTATTCATACCTCTATAAACTATTCTTGTATGAAAAATGTTGAAGGCAACATTGTGTTACTACAATTCTGCCACTCTTACCAACACAGTCTTGTATTTAACTATATCTCTGTTTAATTTTTGATCTGCTTTTCGCTGCCAGAGTTGGATCTGTCTAATTAATCATCTTTGGCACAAGATCTTAATGTAGTTATACATTATATATTCGCCTCGCTTTTAGCTGAGAAAGAAGTTACTATTGTAACACCCTGTATAGATTTGACATTTTATTTTAAAATGAATTCTGTCTTTCTTTGACTGCTTGTTCTGTGGAATTTCACTAGGTGGTAATTACAGCCTAGTAAATGTCACTGACATCCCATGTGTTACTGTAACAGCTGGAAGCTTAGATTAGCGTTCATCCTTCTCCCACCTGTCTTCCTTCTCTCACCGGGATACCTGAACCTGAACGACAGGGATTTTTTTCAATCATAACTAATGGTTTCATTTTAAAATATCAGCTCTTATTTGTTACAACCATTAGAATATCAATACAGTACAGCCCTTCCTGTTACGTATGTCTAACTACACATAACACAGCACCGTTTGGTGACACAGTCCCATGTTTGATTGAAAGGAACTATAGGAGACGATATATAATCCTGCCCTCTACCGAAACTACTTAACCAATCTCTTTAATGTGTATTGGATGGGCATTTCTTTAAAGCATGCCGGCAGTCGCTTAATATTGAGTTTGGATTTGCTGCCTCCCGCTCTCAGCAAAACTCTGGAGGGTGTTTCATGGAAAACACTATTTTCTAACAAGCGTTGCACTTGGTGAATTTCTATCGTTAACTGTATAGTTGACGAGGTTACTTTTGAAGCTCCGCTTGGCGTGGTAGCCCATCTCCTGTGCTGAACACAAGGAGCTAATCAAACAAATCTGGGTTAAATGGAGTGAACGATCGTTTATAGCAGCAATATTCACAACCTCTTTGTTTTGGATTTGACTCTGTACAACTACAATTATTGAGTCACCTAAATAGCTTGTTGCTATGCTAAACTATGGAATTAAGATAGAATTAACAAACATATTTGCTTTTCAGCAGACAGCCGATGATACAGCTGTATTACAATTACAAAGTGAGATTTCTCCCATTTTTTTATACTCATTTATGATGGTAGACAGTGTGTTGTAAACCAAATGTTGCAGATTGTAGCTTTAATCTGTCTCTGTTGCTCTGAATCCATCCATTCAACTCAACTCAAAATCTGTGCAAATTGTGACATGCCCTTGCCAGGCGTTTGTTACTGAATGTCTGTAGTCCTAGTGGCTACTGGCTACTGTATAAATCTCTGATCAGAACTGAATAACGATGAGGAATGGGGAAGATGGAGGTCGATGGCTGTTGCCATTGATTATGTATTTAATTATTCATTAGTACTGTCCTCTTGTCTCTGCCTTTTTATAGGCATCGAAATCCATCATTGACAGGGGAGGCGTATTTGTATTTGAAGTGTATTTGCTGAGCTGGGGATTTACTCTGGGTAATGTCTTATTTATAAGATGTTGCTTTCCGAGCAGAGCAGGAGAAGGTGTAAAAGTCTGGATCTTCCGGTACAGACAGTATAGTATGATCCTACAACAACCAGCACTGTTACTGTTATTGACTTAATTTTGAGATAAGATAAGTACTTTTTACAGAACTTCCTGGACAGGTTTCCCTATAGTAGGCTAAGGCTAATCTGTTCACTTACTGTAACTGAGTAGCGCAGCTGTATTGCTGTAGAAAGACAGGCTACCCCCTGCAGTCTCTATACTGGGATTTGGCCCGGAAACAAATCCAACAGGGTGCTCAGCAGCCTTCCAAAACAACACTTCTCAACTGTTTCTGGGCCGGTGTCATTATTTTGATGGAGGAGACACTGATAAGGTCTTGGATCGGAGCGTTGCTCATTCCCGTTCCCCTCGTGCACACGGCAAGGATGGTTTTATTTCTCCGGGTCAGAATGCATGCTGTGAGCATGCCACCTCTGTTACAGTACATGCATAAACAATGAATGGCTCTGTGAAGTGATGGATGCATTTGTTTGGTTCACAGATAGATTCATGTCGACACTAACACTGTGTCACCGACTTGATCTGCCACATAGCCTACACAGGTCACATGTTATGACATGTCACTGCTGGATCATTCTTTGGAGGGCCTTAGTGTTGTGGACTAAACAGGGCTGCTGTCCTATTCTTGAATGTGAAAATGAACGCTTAACCAAGCAATTCCTAATTGTTCTTCAAGAGGAATAATGTGCAGTCAAAAATTATATATATTATATATTATTTTTATTATATTATTATTTTTATTATGATCATGATTATTATCACTATTATATCGATCAATGTCTATGGGAAAGACATTTTCGGAACTGGTGGTCTTTATAATCCACATATAACCTTCTAACGACAAAAGTTTAGTATCTCCGTGGTTCAACATCGTTGGTCACTCCTCTCTCTCAACCATATAGCCCATGCATTAGGCTACAATAGTCACGTAAAATGACTTATCAGTAGGCCTACTTTACATATAGTGGTAATAAGTAGCTAATTAAATTGCCATAGTTATTTAAGCAATAGGCCTATAACTTAGTTTATCCAGGTAGGCTCTCGGTATACCGATTCGACAGAATGTAGCTCCTCATTTATTTCCGTCATTCTTTTAAAGGCACGTGTTGACATTTCAGCTGATACAGTTGCAGTAATCAAAATAAAACCTGTACGAGCACCTACCTCACTCATGGCTGAGATGTGTGAATGTGCGGGGGTGCAAGTCGATTCCACCAAAGCGCACCGGGAACTTAGCCGGAGCTCTGTCTCTCTCCAAGATGCCGCATTCCATGAGAGGGAGATTTTATAGCCGCTGTGTAGTCATCCGCTCTGGTGTCATCACATTGCCTTGGAGCCAATGGGCATGGATAACCTTATTTCTACCTCAATAGATTGAATCAAGCCTCCTATCCTATTCCTATTCACCTGAAACGCGGTTGCTTCGCATTTAACTAATATTTAGAGAAATGGGTGTGGGAGGGATACAAAATAGAATACAAATCTTCCACTCCGGGAGCAGGGTATGGTCCAAAAGAGTCTGAAACACTACCAAAGCATCACTATATCAACAAAACACGATGGCTAAATTATTGTTTGATATGTAGCAAGTGTAAACAGGTTAGCTTGAAACTTATGAGACGTGCTCTATGAGGTGCACCGGAAGAAAGGAAACATAGGGAAAGTTCTGGATATTGACTGATTTAATACCACAACATATCAATATAACAAAGTGTGCCATAAAAAGGAATTTATAAACAAATATATGTAAACTAATACCTGTAAGCATCCTTGAGCAAGATGCCTAACCCCTGTCTGCGCTATGTAATAATCACCTAATTGCACTTTGTAATGTTATGAAGCGACAAAAAAAGAAGCAGTTGTGTATAGCTAGTTAGTTCTTCTGGGTGCAGTACCACCAGTAGCCATAAAACACTGCTGCTTCAAGCTTCGAGTCAAAGCCTGCCTCCCTGTGCTCTTTACATGTCCAGCTGGATGTTGGCAATATTTCTATGCTACTGTAGTTCAGACAATTTACAGCAGAGGGAGACAGAATAATTAAAACTTGAGATTTATTAAATTTCTCAAGTCTTCATGTATGTAGTTTTACTCAGCATTTATAGTATGTATATATTCCATAATTGTTATACGATTATTACAATTTACAATGGATAAAAAGGGAATTTGAAAGGAATTGAGGATAAAAATAGTTATGCTATGCAATAATAATAATTATAATTATAATAATAATACAAAGTAATAATAATAAGCAGGGTTTGTTAAATACAGTGTATGGGTTTGTTTAATACAGTGTATACAATTATTACAATGTTTACTATATGTATAAGACCATGATATAGAGAATTTGCGTAGTAGTAGGACTACATTTATCCTTGTGTGTTTATTGTATAGTCCACTATACTGTGATGACGGCATGAGGCCAGAAGCTCTCACAGTCCTTTTTTTCCACTGAATGAACCAATTGTGCGAATGATCCTAAAACCACCAGCACTGTTATTGTTATTGACTTAATTTTGAGATAAGATAAGCACTTTTTACAGAACTTCCTGGACAGGTTAGGTTGAAACTTATGAGACTGCTCTATGAGGTGCACCGGAAGAAAGGAAACATAGGGAAAGTTCTGGATATTGACTGATTTAATACCACAACATATCAATATAACAAAGTGTGCCATAAAAAGGAATTTACAAACGAATATATGTAAACTAATACCTGTAAGCATCCTTGAGCAAGATAACCCCTGTCTGCGCTATGTAATAATCCCCTAATTGCACCTTGTAATGTTATGAAGCGACAAAAAAAGAAGCAGTTGTGTATAGCTAGTTGGTTCTTCTGGGTGAAGTACCACCGGGTAGCCATAAAACACTGCTGCTTCAAGCTTCGAGTCAAAGCCTGCCCCCTGTGCTCTTTACATGTCCAGCTGGATGTTGGCTAATATTTCTATGCTACTGTAGTTCAGACAATTTACAGCAGAGGGAGACAGAATAATTAAAACTTGAGATTTATTACATTTCTCAAGTCTTCATGTATGTAGTTTTACTAAGCATTTATAGTATGTATATATTCCATAATTGTTATACGATTATTACAATTTACAATGGATAAAAAAGGAATTTGAAAGGAATTGAGGATAAAAATAGTTGTGCTATGCAATAATAATAATAATAATTATAATTATAATAATAATAATAATAATAAGCAGGGTTTGTTAAATCCAGTGTATGAGTTTGTTTAATACAGTGTATACAATTATTACAATGTTTACTATATGTATAAGACCATGATATAGAGAATTTGCGTAGTAGTAGGACTACATTTATCCTTGTGTGTTTATTGTATAGTCCACTATACTGTGATGACGGCATGAGGCCAGAAGCTCTCACAGTCCTTTTTCTTCTACTGAATGAACCAATTTTTCCTCTGTACCATACAAAGCCATTGTATGCATGTATAAACTACATATGGAAATACCCTGGTAAAAAATGGAAGGTTTTGGAAGTGGCATTAAAATACCACACTACCACTTTAAACATGAATCTGCGTAAAAGGAGTTCTGAAGCCAAGATGAACGCAGCATTTTTCACGACATCCTTTTTGAATACCTGTAGAATATGCAATGCACAAGAGACCCTACAGCCTTTCTACAGTATATTGGCCTTACGTGAGTCAGTCTGCAGTATCTGAAGTGTAACAATTAGCTTAACAGATTTCCTAAACCAGGGGTAGAAAAAAACATATATTAAAGGATTTAAACAGGCGTTTACATACACAAACCACGAAGCACTGTTCAAGGTGTCCGATCCTGTTAAAGAGAGATAGTAGTAAGGACAGAAACACAACATAAACACCAGAATGACAATACCCAGAGTCCTGGCCGCTTTCATCTCAGATCTCTTGACAGAGTTCTTCACTGACGCCACAGTCCGGGACTGAATGGCTCTTGCCTGCGATACAACCACCACAAACACCCTGCTGTACAGAACTATGATCACTGTTATGGGGATCACCAAGGACAACATGAGGTCAACCGTTACCAAGGCATGGGGTACCTTCACAATACACTCTTCATTGCAGGAATTAGACCTGTCTGATTCACCCATGCTCACTGCAAGAAACACAAAACTATATAAAACAGAACCGGACCAAGACAGAATAACACTGAACTGAACTCTCCTCACAGTCACTTTGGTGTTGTAAAGCAGAGGTTCACAGATAGCCACATAGCGGTCCACTGATATCAGCACCATGTTTCCCACGGAAGCGGCGGTACAGATGAATAGGGGCAGGAGAACTACAGAACACATGGAGCTCTTCAGGGTCCAACAGGAGTTAAAGAGGAAGAACCCCACTGGCAACATGAGGCCCGTCGTAAGGTCAGAGACACCTAGGGAGAGGAGCAGGAGGTTGGTGGTGGTGTGCAGCTGTCTGGAGGAGCAGCAGACAACAAGAAATTCATGTTATATTATAAGAGTTAACATTTTATCACCAGGGTCCAATGTTAACATGGCCATGTACCCCAGTATAAAGAGCCAGGGTGACTACTTTATAAGCGCTAGGTGTATCCGATATCAAGCATTATGAACACACAGAAACATTATGAAACCTATTCATCAATAAACCGAAACCTATAGCAGCCTTTATGGAGATAATAAAAACATATCCCAATAATGGTATATTTTACCACCATACGTATTACGTATCAAGCGAGCCAAGCTGTGACACCACGTGTCTCCGGAGGAGAGTGTGTGTGTGCGTGCTTACCTGTAGTGGGAGATGGAGGTGATAACCAGCAGGTTCAGAGCCACGGTGAGCACAGAGGTGCACCAAATCAGAAAGGAGAGGTGCGTCGCCTGGGAGAGAGGTCGCTGGGGTACCCGGCAGGAGGAGGCGTTGAAGAGGTCGGGAAAGCAGAGCTCACCTTCAATCAGGGTCTCCATCTGAGAGAGACAGAGTGAGAGAGAGAGAGGGGGGGGAGAGAGGGAGAGAGGCAGCCGAAGTCTGGCAGCCTTCTGGCCAACAGTCTCTCAATCACTCAATATATTTCTTTCATTCCATCCCTCCCACTCTGCCTTCTAGAGACCGGCGTCCCTCCCACCCGTTATGCGCCTTCGTCTCTCTGTGCTGTCCCTCCTCCTCTTCCTCACCCATCAGATTGTGAACAAAGACAAGCGCACATCTGAGAGTTCGGCGGTGCCAAAGCCATAGACACTACAGGTCTACAGAGACGTGGAGAAGGGTGATGTGGTCCGATGAGTTATCCTTCATCACATATCTCACAGGTGAGTGCTTGCTGACATACGCCCAGAGAGGGCTACAGGCCTGGATGCCTGACCCCTACAGTGACGGGGTCTGGGGGCTCTGTTGTGCTGGTAGGACATTCTGCTGGTCCAATCGTTACAAAACGATTCTGAGTGATCGCATTTATCCCATGGTGAAATACTTATATCCTGACCGGAGTGGTCTCTTCCAGGATAACAATGTCTGCATACACAGGGCACGAGTGAATCATATGCTGTGGCCTTCGTATAGTCACCATATCCCATCCCAGTTGAACACCTATGGGAGATTTTGGACTGACCTCCACCACCTTTATCTAAACCTCGAATGAGGGAATATCCTTTGGAATAATGGTGTTCCATCCCTCCAGCAGAGTTTCCAGAGACTTGGGCCTGCCACTGCTGTTTAATGCAAAACGCATCTGTTATGATGAATAGATGGTTTGAAGAAGCGGACCCGGAAGGACAAGGTACTTGGAAATAGTTTATTTCCAGAACAATAATTAAGTGACAATAAATGTACAAAGGCAGGAGGACGGAATAGCCTCCTGGTCTGTCGGGAACGGCAGGTCCGTAGATATCTCCTCAGAGCTGGTAGAATCCTGAGACACGAGAAAAGAGCACGGTGAGTGGAGAGGACCATAGGTAGAAATACTAAGTCTAGGTAATACTTGTCTCTAGCCGTAGCATAAATACCGGGTTGGTAAACTGACGATCTGGCGATGAGTGGAGGGAAGTGCCGGGTTGAAATACTGGTGGATGATGATTAGATGACGAACAGCTGTGGTGGAGGAGGACCACACCTGTTCCGACTACACAAAGACAGACAGGGATACAAACAGGAAACACTAGGGAAAGGGAGACACACAGACACGAGAGGCAGGGAGAGGAACTGCAGATCCTGACAGCATCACCACCTAGGCGCTGCTGACGTTTGCTGTGAATGTGGCATCTAAAGACCGGAGGTGCAGACCAAACCAAACACTAAGACACGAATGTGACGAAAATACGATACTAGGTCATGTTTTCAACTCAGAAGCTCACAGAGCACATGACAGACAACGATGAAACAATCGGCCTGCCCGTCAGCTTGGGGGTGGAACCCGGGTGTGAGGCGGACCGCGACTCCCAGCCGAGCCGTGAGCGCCTTCCACAGTCGACACGTGAACTGGGAGCAATGGTCTGAGACAATGTCCTCCAGCAGCGGTAGACATAGAAGACCTGCTGTAACAGCACCTCAGCGACCTGCGTGGCGGAGGGGAGTCCAGCAAACGGAATGAATCTTTGCGAAATGGTCCACCACGTTCAGGACGACCGCACTCCCCTCTGACAGCGGTTAATCCATGGTCATGTTTGGCCACCAGTACTTCTCTGCGTTCGCCTCACGTGTATGGTTCTGCCTTGGAGGGTCGGTATCAATATGCGCCCAGGTCATCAGATGCACTCTCTCGGACGAGGGGACATACGTCCTCACGGGTGGACAACCAGCTGGAGGCGGCTCTCCTCATCCGCTGGATGGGACAGACAATGGAGAGAGGCAAAACCGTGTGCCGTTCACAGGCTCCTCTCTGAACTCCTTCGACTCGTGGAGCCGCGAGAGAGCATGCTTTTGGACCCCGGGCGTCACCGTGAAGATGAACTGCTAAAAGAACAGAGACTGTCTCCGCTGTCGTGGATTTAGATAGATACTCGGACGTACTCCAGGTCCCTATGATCTGTCACGACCGTCAAAGGTTCTTGAGCACCCTCCATCCAGTGCCCCCACTCCTCCACGGCCAACTTTACTGCCAGTAGCTCTCTGTCTCCCACATCGTAGTTCCTCTCAGCGGGGGAGAGAAGAACATCTTGGGGGGATTTCCCATGCTGCTGACAGAAGAGAGCCCGGACCCCCACCTCCACCACGAACGGGAGGTGAGGGTCCGGGTGGCGAAGGTCGTAGGTTCAAGCCCCAGAGTTGGCCTACCTGTAAGCATCCTTGAGCAGGAGGCCTAACCCCTACCTGCTCCATGTAATAGCACCATGTAATTGTAAGTCGCTTTGGATAAAAGCGTTTGCTAAATGACCTAACTGTAATTTTATCTAAATAGATGTGTTCAGTTCTATATCAAGTCTTACAATAGATCATACAATAGAAAATCCCCTAAAAAAGAACACACAGAATATACATTATCATTCATTTTTTTGTACAAAAAAGGCTGTGAGTATGAAAAGTATGTGACCCTATACTTTCAGTAACTGGTGAGCAGCAACGACCTCCAATGACCTCAGCCAAACGTTTACACTTGAACTGTTGATCAGTCCCGCACATCTGCTTGGAGGAATTTTGACCCATTCCTCCTTACAGAACTGCTTGACCTCAGTGAGTTGTGGGCTTTCTTGCACAAACTGGCTGCTTTAGATCCTGCCACAACATTTCTATTGGGTTATGGTGTGGACTTTGACTTGGCCATTTCAAAAAGAATACTTTTTTCAGCCTACTTCACAACCAGGTTTAAGATAATAGCTTTAAAATTGATTGACAGATTGACTGTGATGAAAACCACCAGGCATGGTTGCATCATGTGTTGATGTGTTTGTGTTGTTGTAACACCTTGGACTTGAACGATACCACTGAGGTTTAGTTCAGGAGACACTTTCACAAGGAGGTGTGAATGCAGAGCTGTGGGGAGAGAGGAGCAAAAACACCACACACTCATTAGCACAACTGTGTTTTTGTTTTATGGAGAGATTGGAAGTAAATAAGGATGGTCCCGTGGGCGTTGGGCAGTCAGGCAGGTGTGTTTGTATGTTCCTGTGTAAAGACATTGCTTGGGAGAAAGTTAATAACACACTGGTTAGTCCTTCAGCTGATGTACGCAGGTGGGTCTGCAGACAGGTGCACTGCTCAATGTCTTGCCCAAGGACACTTCAGCAGAGGCATGTTTGGCCATGGCATGGGTCAAACCTGCATTGTACTGCTGCAGCCACAGATGCTAAAACCTGGATGCAGTGTGCGACGAAAATAATCTCGGCCGATTTGTGATTAAAACATGCCAAAAATGCACCTGGCTTGATGCTAACAGGAAATCCGAAGTGAAAGGGATTTACTGTGTGGCCATTGACCGATCCCCCTGGCCGTGAACTGGATGTTTTGTCCACATTTATAATTAATACAGCAACTCTGACCTGCGGAGTGTGTTAATCCACCTGATCTGTGACACAAGCTACTGGGAGAAATGGGTCAGTCTGCCACTACTTACGGACAGATGACACACTCTCCCAGCAGTTTAAAGGAACTGGATCACAACAGCCTGGATCTTAAAGTCATAGTGTGTAAGATGTTGTAAGCATTACGGTTGCATAAAAGTTATGATCTATGTATTTGTATGCATGCATTATATGAGCAGAATTAAGGGCCCAAGCCAGTTATTTATCAGCATAATAAATACTACTAGTACAGTGAAGAAGCAGAGACTTCCTGGTGTTCAGGGTTTAGTCTTCCTGCCTGTGGCTACTGATATCTGGTGTCAGATGTCAGGGTATTGTGTTGGTTTGATGCATTAACTTAATCCTTTATGACCTGTGGCCTGTTATATGTTTGCAACAATAATCCGCGAGACTACAGATAGACCCTTCTCCATCAATGTTGTTGTGTTTCACATCCCGCTGTTTGGTCACGCCTCTGGTTCCGGAACGCCATATTGTTATGTAAAAGGACAGACTGGGACTGCAGTATGCCGCCTCTGTTTGGTTCAATATAAACTAGTGAACGCGGCTGATTTAATGTCTTTATATTTGAGGCCAATCTCGATATTCCATGAACCTCTCCCACGCATGTGTGCGCTTAAATTTAGAGTTTTCCATGTTGCCGAATTGACCTGGAATTGGACTACATTGAGCTAAATGACAAACCTGAACAAAAAACTGAACAAAAAATTAAGTTACCAAGTGCTGTCTGTTTTTGAGCGTATATGGTGTTCTCTTCTACTCCAAAATCCAACTCCCAAGCAACCAAACGCTGTCAACAGTCTAAACCAGTGAGAAATTCTGTAAAAATTAAACCGAAGTTTATCCCCTAAGATTATATCTGGTAACATTTTCTGAACATTTTCATTTTCGGTCAGTGCCTCATTTTGTCAGTGCCTTTTATCTTGTTACAGTAACCAAAAAAACATGCAAAAGTATCTTGCAATAGCATTCAGCTTGCACTGCACAACATTATCTTCTGTGTGTCTCTGTTGCTCGTGCCAATAGCCAGCAAGGCACGCCATCCCAGCCCTGCATGGAGCCAATCTGATGATTAAAGTCTGCTTTGGGAGATTAATTTGATTAATCTGGACATTCATTATAATAAAGTTATAGTCATAGTTTCTCTTTCATTAGCCTTCCCTCAACCCAGGTCAGGATGCTGAACACCAACCCTAGGGTGCAGGATGATCATATTAAATTCAATGAATCTATGAAGCAACAGGCATACAAATAAGGCACACAATGCAAACAGCACGCATGCTGATCAAAGGTCATTTGCGTTATAACGCTTCAGAACCCCCAAATCTCCCCACCTCACTGCCTATTTTGAAACATCTGTCCAAGAAAGTATGGGCGGCTGTTGGGAGAGGGGTAGAGACCAGTTAGAGCCAAGAGGCAGGAGTGTTGAAGGCAATGAGGATGCTTAAGACGCAATCAAGTCAATAATAATTTCTTCTCAAGCTGTGACAAAGAGCCATTGTTCTGTCATCCATCATGCCTATGAGTATCAGTAAGAGGCAGCTGCACATGATATTGGCATGGTGAAGCATTTAGACATAAATCACTAGTTCACACTAGTGATTTATTTTCCCTTCAAATCCTCCTTGAAAAATATTAGTTACGTTAACTGTGGAAGCCCTGCCCACTGACAAGTAAACCAGTGCTAAAATCTGCAGCAAATTTAATCAACAGCAACCAGTTAAAAGGTCGTCTGAAATATTGATGAGAATCTTCAGGAACCTGTAGGATTACAGTTGGTCTTCCATGCTATTCACCCTATTTTTTAATGCATAAGTACATTTGAAAGTTATTATGTTATTAGGTATTACATATAATATACGCAATCCATGTCTGTCCCACAGGGGGGGAAAGTGGGAAAAGATATTTTATGACGTTAATCCATAATAAATGGCATTACTACAAGAAATACCCAAGCAAACTGTCACTAGATTTGTTGTTCATACATTTTCAAGTCACAGAACCAATGGTGTTATTATATAAGTGAAGCAAGTAGAGGATGATTTTCACTACACTTGTGTCTGATCCAGAAAGAAGATGGGTGTATATTCCCCTCTGGAACATTGTGAACTGCAGGTCACAATGTATATGTTATGCTGGGAGGGCTTTTCGCTGGCATGGTTTGGGTCCACATGTCCCCTTAGAGGGAAGGGTCACTGCAAATCAATACAGAGTTATGGTGAGTGATCACATTTATGCCATGATGAAACATATTCTATCCGGGTGGGAGTGGTCTCTTCCACGAAACATCAATTGTTCGCCTGGCTCTCTCAGCAATACCTGGGCATTCAGCTGGCTTACAGCAGGGAATGAATGCAGACTGGTCAGACAGGAGGTCTCCGAGGAATATGGGTAATGGGTTGCAGGGTTGGGAATTGCTGCAATGCAATGCACCCATTAGTTTCCCTTCTATCTCTGTACAATGCATTAGAATGGTGTCATATGTGAATATGGTACTTACACGCAGGGACCTTGGCAAACCCTGCCAGGGTTACACAGTAGATAAAATGTGTGGCTATTGCATGATGTTATTTGTAAGGTGAAAAGAGGGAAAGGCCATACTCAAACGCACTAAAAGGCTAATCATTAAAACAGGCTGCAAATATCTTCCCGCACCCTGCCAGTCCAGATGATTGGATGAGGCTGGTCTTATTTGCTTGTGCAAAATTCTCAGGTGTAAAAAATAAATAAATACATATTTTATTGTTAATATCAAAGTTTTATTGCAAGTCCTAAGTAATTTGATTAAAAATCCACCTTAATACCTCATTTGAATAAATAATATGAAATGTAAGCCGGTTTTATGTTTGAGTAAAAACAGTATTTGTAGATGTACTGTATCTCTAATACTACCTCATGATAAGGAACATCTCATCATTTTGCAAAGAAAATGTTTTCAGTGTTCTCAGAATAACGTTAAATGTTACTATCAGACGATTCAAAAAACACAATGACGCTCAGATAGTTTATGAAGGTAGTGGGCGCCTCCTACTGGCTGCCTGAATAAGTGTCTTCCTGGCACAAAGCATTAGTATTAGTTGTTTCTCTGCAGAGGCATTGGCTAAATCCCAGTGAAGGTACAGAGGGGCGCTGTGTGATTACTGGCTAAGTCATATATCTAAATTGTTCATGTTAGGCATACAATGAATGCTGATGTAGTCATGGTTAGGTGAAGTAATTGACAAGGAGTGTTTTGTTAAAGGTTCAGTATGTAGGATTTAGTGGCATGTAGCGGTCACGTTCATAAAAAAATACAAAAAATTTAAAAATCAATTATTCTCGCATCACTCATTATCCCTTATCCATCCGCGGTTCACTTCCATTGTTTCCCAAAAACAAACTATAAGTGTCTCCAGTAGGCCAAGTGGTAGACCAAGTAGGTCTAGCGATCGCACTAACAGTAAAACAGCAGTAAAACAGCAGTAAAACAGCAGTAAAACAGCGTCCTTGCAGACCACTGCTGGTCCAAGCGGTCCAGTCTTTACACGATGGTGGCGTGTCTGTGATTCTTGTAAACGGGAATGTAGGCATCGCTGTAGCCGGTCGGGACTGGTCTGGTCACACCAGGAATCTGTGTTTAAACGTAAAATAAAAATGACACAACGTGTAATACAACTGTGATATATCACTGTATGATATATATTCCTTTCTGCTTTTCTTTTTAATATCCCAATGCATGGATCATAAACTATGACTCCACTGAAAGGGCAATCATTGTTATGGCTTGATGCTGTGGAGTTTATTTATTTATTCATGAGGCGTTTTATACATATGAGAGCCAAGATGTGTTTTTTTTATTTTTTATTGATATAATACATTTATAAAACCCATTTTCTATCCTATCCACATATGTAAGCTAAGGCAGTAGGTTTATGCTTATCATGCTTAAAACACTCGACTCTGTAGCTTTAATATGAAGTCCTCACACAGACATTTGACAAAAAAATAATCAATTTCCACTATTCAATTTCATTGTTTCCCGAAAAAAAACTTTTAATGTGTCTACATAGCCGATTGCTGTCTCTTCTAGTAATAAGGTATTCTCAAACTACAGACGTTTGCAGAATCTAATTGTTGTAGTGTTGTATAAATATACCTTAAATTAATATTCCACAACAGCAAACATGGATACACCCAATAGAGCTGCTGACCAGCTTTGCAGACACATTAGAAGTATATTTCATAGGAAACAATGACATTGAATGTACAACCAAATATTTACCTCTGAATCAACAGAGCCATTTCTCAGGATGAAACTACTGTCATTGTATGCACTTGGGGTCACACCTGTGGAGAACAGTGATGGAAAAATGTATCTTTGACTTCTGGCGTAAAGGCACATGAGGAATTCATGACCATCTATTACTAGAATATGACTGATTTTACTGGTATTTTCTCAACCATATGATTGTGTATGTGTTGGCCTGTGTATGGCTATTCTGTCATTCTTACTTGTTCGGCCATTTGTCACTGCATAAACAGAACCTATCTGGCTTTGTGCTTTCCTGCAACACAAAGAGTTACGTAGGAGTTACTCAGTGGAGAATAATAACAAAAATGAAATTGAGTGAATGAATGAAGAAGCTCCACCCTACCTCAGCTCATCTTGGTAGTTGGACTCTGGAATACATCGCAAGAAAGGAACATGTTAGAAATGAAATAAAGAACCTTAACCTTAAAATTGTAAAACCGAATTTCAACATTAAGACATGCATGCAATTAAATTGTGAGTATTCAACTTCTTAGAAGCATTCAGTTTGTTATTTTAAATTCAAAATTCAAACATTTTGACCAATCTTCAATCTTCAGTCTATTCAATCAGATTAAGCCCTGCAGTAAGAAGCTAGCCTCACCTTTTTCCTTCCTGCGTTTGTAGCAGAAGATAATGCCAAGGATAAGCAGGACTAACAGAGCAAGGCCTCCAATGGACACGACCACAGCTATCAATACAGTCCAGTCAGTGGGTTTAGGAACTGTGGGGGCGATAAACCATGGCAGGTCAAGCTTTCTAATCTAAGGGTAATTCAAGACACAAATGTATCCTAAATCTTATCATAATTTAACCACATCAGAATATCCTACTGTACCTGACCTT
>JAODLI010025804.1:7031-20849 GCA_027575585.1 Percopsis omiscomaycus | reverse complement strand
CTACATGCTCCATGTAAAATGTACTAATTGTAAGTCGCTTTGGATAAAAGCATCTGCTAAATGCTATAAATGTAAATATTAGAGTTACTCCTTTCAAATGTTTTTTTTTTATCCAAAGTGACCTACAGTGAGTACAATTACAGTATTGAGGAGCAGGCAGGGGTTAGGCATCATATCGAGGATCGAATCCATGACCTGCAGGTGGGACTGTGACGATATCCGCATTACCGCTGTCATGTGATGCGTACCGCGGTGTTGAGCTCATTACCATCATCACCACGTTTAGTTTAGTTTTTTTGCTGGTGAAAGTTACAGGAGTGCTGAGCTACTGGGTTAACTGCGCGTGTGTGACATGCCGAAGCCCCATACTACAAACGGCAAGGAATGTTGTTTATATAACAGAGTGTAAACTAAGCATATTTTTTCCCAGCGAATCCTTTAATTACACCAATATTGCGCATGGGAAACAGTTTGCGCATGGGAAACAGTTTGCGCATGGGAAACAGTTTGTGCATGGGAAACAGTATTTAGAAAGATCGCTGATTGTATTTTCCTTGTCTGAACAACCAGGAAATGCCTTAGTCTGAAGTTCATGAGAAGTGTGAGCTGTAGTCTTAGTTAATGTTCAAGGCATATACAAATCTGTTAATTACACCAACATTGTGCTTGTGAAACAGTTAATGCATGAAGAAGACGTTATAAAGATCGCTAATTCCAAAGCATATGGTCCTACAGAAATAGCCGACATGCCCACAAGACGAGAAAATTAGTAGCGGTCGTAGTAGGCTGTTTTGCTGTGAAAAAACAAATGTCCGGTTTTTGACTGGCAAGTTTTTAATTGATTGTTTTTCTTAAAATAAATTATACTTGCGGTTAACAGCCAAACCACGGTTATATGTTGCTTTTTCACTGCAGTAAGAAGAAATACATTCGTCACAGCCCTACCTGTAGACTAGTTGAACACCCTAACCACTAGACTATCCTGCCCCCAAATTTAAGACAACGTAAACAGTTAAGTCACACCAAGAAGAAACAAGAGAACAAGGTCTGTAAAGCTATAATAAGAATGGCTATTTCTACATACTGTATGTAGTGTGCTGTAACAACTTCATGCAGTCTTATCACACACCCATGCCACATACAATGTACAGTACAAGCGTATACAAGCGCACATACATACACACACAGTGATGGCTAATAAAAGCAATATCTCTACCAGGCTCTCTCATTATGTTGTTGCTAAGCAACATGGCTGTCAGGCAGAACAAACATAACACATTTATAAATGATACACACATAAACACACTACACATACACAACACTCACAACCGCCTCAGCATTTAAATATGCCTACATCTCTGCACAATCCACAAATTACATTTTCTACAAGGATAAACATTGTATTAGCCATTGTATTTTTTTAATGCAGAAGTAAGTGTTATATTTTGTTGAGGACTTCCTAATTTAGATATAGAAATATATCTATTGTTTTTTTACATATATTTATTGCATTTAACACAAACAGTTTAAAAAAAACATTTCAAGTAGTCAAACAATTCAAATCAAATGTCCAATTCACTATCCAGTAGGGATTTTAAGTAGTTTTAGATAAAAGCGTCCCAATTGTTACCTAATTGTAATTGTAATTGTAACTGACTTATTAGATTCCTTTCGTGCTTTTGAAATTAAAATAAGGTGACTATATATGCTATAGTTGAACGCTTAGCTATTAATTTTTAAATTAACTGTTTAACTAATGGGATTATGCGGTGAGAAGTCTTTTGGTGGTTAACCTCTGACCTCTAACTGGTAATGCTATATACTGTATATATACATTATATATACACGTAGAGTATACACTCACCGGCCGATTCATTAGGTACACCTAGCGAAACTAATTCAGTCTAATACAACAGTCCTGCAATAAATCTCCCTTCATGATTGTTATAATGTTCAGTTTATGTTCAAACCCTTTAAGAGAGGTGGCGATTCAATGTATGATCATTTAGGAGGATGTAGTTTGTAGTGCTTGTAAACTGTATTGAATTAAACACAACGGTGTTTGTGTTATTTAGCCCAGACTCACTCATTGAAATAAGGTGTCCAAAATAAAAGAAACACGTGTCAGTACAACGCAACACAATTGAACTGCACCACAAAATTCATCTTCAAGAAGTGTCCCACCAACTTCACATCCTTTCAGAGGCAGTTGAAGCAAAGATTGGAGATCCATCGATGTCCACTGACCGATGAATATAATTGAGGCTCACCAATTATATTCATCGGTAAAGAGTAAGATGGATGTCCAATCTGTATATAGGCAGTAGGTATAGGTATATATATAGGTAATAACACTAGGTATAGGTGTATATATATATATATATATATATATATATATATATAGGCAATAACCATAGGCTAGGATGCAAACTTGTCACCTTTGGCGAAAATCGCCATTTTGAATGCAAAATAGGCCATTTCTGTGATTCATGTAGATTCAGTCTTTACCTAGATTGAAGAGCTCCCATATGTTTTATGGTAAGAATCTCTTACAGTACCATTATGATATCCTTATTTGACTTATATGACGATGTGTGAAGTTAGGAATTGTTAATTAGCCTGATAAGCCAAACGTTAGTGTCACAATTTGGCTGCTGTGTTAACGTTATTTAACGTCAGTGTTAGCTGACGTTAGAGGAACGTTTGCATTACTTGTTATTCCAAATTCCATAATTTACTGACGTTCTGCTCTACGTTTAAATTTACTAACATCTGGCCTCGGATTTTCTGAAAGTTAATAAAACAACTTGACCTCCTCAGCAAACTGCATGCCAACACGCATGCATGCCTTAATAACATTAATGTTCGCCCCTTATGGTTCCATTTCCTCTAAATTGATCATTTGGGTAATATTAGCAATACTGTGATAACCAAAACGTAATTAAACTATTTGCTTTTGGATTTGTTTTGGAATGTGAGACTACTGTAATTCATGAGACAACCGTGTAGACATTTAGCAAAAATGGATCAACGTTACTAGACCCAGTTAAACGTAATGCTTGTTACAGTTGGGAGTGGTAAGGGATCTTGTCACCTTTTCGCTCCTGATGAGTTTGTATCCCTGATAGGTATAGATATCTATATATATAGGTAATAACAGTAGGTATAGATATAGTAAATAACAGTAGGTAATAACAGTAGGTATAGATATAGATATAGGTAATAACAGTAGATATAGATATAAATATAGGGAATAACAGTAGGTATTGGTATATATACCTGTATATATAGGTAATAACAGTAGGTATAGATATAGATATAGATATAGGGAATAACAGTAGGTATTGGTATATATACAGTATATAGGTAATAACAGTAGGTATAGATATAAATATAGGGAATAACCGTAGTTTAGGAATTTATATAGGTAATAACAGTAGGTATAGATATAGGTAATAACAGTAGGTATAGATATACAGTAGCTACATGCTACATGCCTGTGGGCTAGAACATAAACATAAACAACCTACCTGGAGCTGAACACCGTCCTGGTCGCAGACTCCAGCGGGTCGGCGGGCTTTGTCCCCTTCCCCTCCCCTCCCTCGCCCCACAAGCGAGACACCCGCTGAACTGGGGTCCTGGGGGCCTCCCCTGGAGGCGGGGGAGGGATGGAGGTGGGGGGGCCTCCCCCTCCCCCTCCCCCTCCTGAGCTCCCATAAGACCTCAGGGTCTCCTCCATGATCACCACGGCAACCTCCCTGCTGTTAGCGTAGGTGCTGCTGTGCGAGCGCAGCTTGCCAGGCCTGTTGGACCTGCTGACCAACGCGGAGGGGAAGACCTGTCCATCTGCGTACACCGTGCAGGTGTCCAGGCCTTCACCCCCCTCTGAGGACAGCGTGGAGATGGAGGACACCGTGGACACCGTGCTGGTGGTCTCCAGCTGGGGGTCCCCGCTGGACCGGCTGTCCACCTCCACCTCGATGCCTGAGTCGCTGATTGGCTCGTAGCCGTCGAGGGGGACAGTCGTCTGGAAGCCGGCCGGTGTGCAGTTGGTCAGCACGGCGTGGGCCCGCTTCACCTCGTGGCTGCTGTTGTTGTTGTTCTGAGGCGGCAGGTGGGCGGGGTAGAAAGGCGCGAGGGAGGCATGCCTGGCGGAGGGGGTGGGGCCCGTGTGCGTCTGCCGCAGCAGCTGGGCGATGGCGTTGGTCTGCTCCTCCTTGAGGAGCGCGGCAAGGGCGCCCACCTGCTCCTCTGGCACATCGAAGCTGTTGGCGAACTCCAGCGGCGGAGGGAGCGGCTCCGGCAGCAGCTCGTCCTCAGGGATGTCCACGGACGCCAGCGGCGGGGGCGGGATCATGCCGAACGGCAGCTTGAGCGGCTCGTCCATCGAGCTGACGGAGGCAATGGTCTTCACGTGCGGGGGCGTGGGGCGGAGCCCGGGCGAGGAGGCAGGGTGGTTGGGGTCCCGTAGCTCGCCGGGCGTGCTGTCCGTCACGCCGCGCTCCTCCCTGCCCTCCCCCGGGACACCGCCGGAGGTGTGCACCATCAGGAGGCCGGCGGTCTTCTGCTGCGTCGTGTCCACGATGTCAATCAGCAGCTTCTTCTTCTCCTGGCCCCGCCTCTTCTCCTCCTTGGCCAGCGGGTGCTCGTACTTGGTCTCCGTCTCATACTTGGACTCTGTCATCTGCCTGCAGGGAGGTAAAGATACACTCAGCACAATCACCGCTACACATGTGGCTACAGAGAGAAGGAAGCTTTAGCATAAACACTAGGTCTTGACACCTAGGGCTACATAGAGGTAATACAGGGGGTAGGTAACAATTTTTTGTAAAAATAATACTAGCCTATTTATGTTTTCAACTTCTATTTAGGCCTAAATAGACAATAAAGACCTTGAAATTCCGATGGGTACAAATTGTTTAATAATTTACTTATATATGCTATCATATAATTCTGCAGGTTTGAAGCCACCATTAACATTCAATACTTACATTATATGATCAAATCCAATATTTATGTTATTCTCTTCTACGGTTATATTGTTGTGGTCCGGTAAAGGGGGGTACAGTTGTATACAGTTGTAGGGTATAGTTGCAAGGGGAGTGTTTGTGTGTGTTAGAGAACTGCTAATCTAGACGACTGACTGCTGTTGCCTGTCCTCACCTGCGGAGGGCGCCCCTGGGCCCGGTGCGGGCCAGCGTGGTGGCGGTGTTGGTCGCAAAGCCCACCTCCACGCTGGGCCGGGCCAGCTTGGTGTCAATAAACAGCGGCTTGTTGAGGTCGGCCTTGGGCACCTCGCTCTTCAAGGGCAGCGGCTGGCTCTGCTCCCGCATTGCCTGGTCCCGCGCCGCCAGCGCCAATGCCAGCGGGGAGTTGGGGTCCAGTGGCTTGCCCGTGACGGGGTGCACGTAGGGGCCCTGGCCTGGACCAGAGGAGGGCGAGGAGGACAGTGAGGAGGAGGAGGGGGCGGTGTAGGTCTTGGCAGGCAGGCTGAGCGGGCTGAGGTGGTGGTGATGGTGATGATGGAGGCCCGTTCGGGTGTTGAGGAGCTCTCGGACCACGGTGGGGTCGGGGCTGTTGAAGTCCGTCAGGTTCCCTCCCCCACCTCCCCCTCCCCCAGCAGCGGCGGCGGTGCGCGGGATGCTGAGCAGGGAGGCGGGCGGGGCCATCAGGCGCCTCAGCCGTTCGTCGCTGCTAAACATGCCCTCGTCGATAGACTTGGAGTGCCGTAGCCTAGGCAAGGGCGAATGGGGCGCGTCTTCGTCGCCAAGGTCAGTGGAGCGGAAGGAGACGGAGTTGCGGTGGTCCGCCAGCCTCCTTTCCCGCATGGTGCTGGAGGGGGGCGGGGCAAAGGCGCTGGTCGGCCCGGAGCCGTCGTCCGGTCTTAGCTGGCCTGAAGACAGTAGATAGGACATTGTTAGCTAGTTAGCTAGCCACATAATGGAGACACAATAGGAAACCAAGAGTAGGCTATACCCTCTCATCGGTAGAATTATTTTCTCAGGGACAGATTAACTAACAGAGGAGCTGATCCACTGGCGGTCAGCAAACAACAAGTTGTTCACTTGCAAACGAAATGCTGCCATTAAAGGGTTGGAGGAAGTTATAGGAATCCTAGATAATATTAGTTATTATACTTATATTGTCGATTGTTTGTTGTTGTATTCGCTGTGTTGTAACACAGGAAATTTACACTAAAAGGGGCATCTGAATTCACACAGGATCCAGGACCCTCATTGGAGCTAGCTCCGCTCTCACTCCTGTGACCCCTTAAGGTAACCCCTAGTGAGACAAGCTTGGAATGAACCCGACCCCCCTTCTCGTGCTAGGAGGGAAAGAGACTTCTTCAGCTATGTCAATGGATTCAATTAAATGTCTTAATGTGTAACACTGTCAATTAACTGGAACACAAGGCATTGTGTGACGTCTATCTTTTTTTTGCTGAACATAGGATTAACAAGAAATAATTTAGATATACAGAAATATTGGTTATAGGGATGGAGAAAATTGTGACTAAACAGGAAATGTGAATTCCATGTTTCTACCGCTAACAGTGACAGAATTATGAAGGTTTACTGTTGTGTGGGACAAAATGTACTCAGTATTTGATATTCCTGATCAATGAGACCTGAAACAGTGGACAAGCTAACTACATTTTTCAGTAATTGTGCAATTTACTGGCGTCGAAGACATTTTCCAAGAGCTTCAAGCGATTAACTACATGTAGTTATCAACGCGAGGGTTAACACTAGGAGCGCCTGCGGTATTACCTACTTATAGCGCGGCTAGGAGATCAGAAGGCCGCCCAGTCTTCAGAATGGGACGCTGTTACTGACACACAATGATCGCTAGATGGCGCTTCTTGCAGGGAGCCAATAGTTTGGTCAGTTTGTGCGTAAGGCACATCTATCATTCATTTCCATGTTGATAGTGATTATTTTATTAGAAGGTTTGGTGTCTAGCCCTGATTATTTATGATCACGATTTGTGGCAATCGTGTTTCAAAATGCATAAATTGCAGAAAATGCCATCTGAACAATTTGAAAACCATCTGAACAATTAGGTGAGACTAGTTCAGCCAAGTTTTTCATACCTTTAAATATTTAGTCTTCTGTCTTGGAGAATTGATTTATTATAATGGCATGCCATGTGATGCTATGTTATGCTATGTTATACTATGTGATGCTATGTGATGCTATGTTATGCCATGTGATGTTATGTTACGTTACGTTACGTTATGCTATGTTGTGCTATGCTACGTTATGTTACGTTACGTTACGTTATGCTATGTTGTGCTATGCTACGTTATGCTATGTGATGCTATGTTACGTTATGCTATGCTATCTTGTGCTATGCTACGTTATGCTATGCTTTGCTATGTTACGTTAGGTTATCTTACCCGGCAGGTCGTGGGCTCCAGTCTCCACCTCCATGCTGCTGCCCTGGCTGCTCTTGCCGCTGCTGGAGGTGGAGGGCTCCTTGATGATGATGGTGGGGATGGGGATGGAGCAGACCTTCTCTGGGCTGTCCTCAATCTTGGACTGCTTCACCAGCATACCCTTCCTCCTGGCGGGGCGGCAAGGGGGAGGGGGGGGGGAAGGCACAAAGCGAGAGGCAGATGTGGGAGGAGGGCAGCAGGAGCACAGGAGGAGAGCAGCAGCAGGAGGGGTGCAGGAGCACAGGAGGGCAGGAGTAGAGAAGGAGGAGAGCAACCAGACACAGCGCGTGGGTGGAGGATGGACAGAGAGATAAACAGACAAAGAGAGAGAGAGGGAACAGCCAGACACTGTAATATCCAAGTCACACAACAGATAGAACACACACATGTTGTACGATAGACTATGTACAGATACGGTACATAAACACCTCCTATATCTACATCACTTGGGAGCCATTTGGTGTTTCTAGTTCTAGTTCTATCAGTAGATCTACTGATGATTGTTTATCACTTAGCCTCCATTAACACTTCAATTCTGTGCGCGTGTGCCCACAGCAGCTGAATTGTATTACTATTTAAAGAAATAAATGTATTAAAACAATCCCAGACCTAAAAAAATGATTGATTTAATCAATTTATTTATTTCCATAAATAGAACAGAATAGACCACGCTTGAGCCCAATACAAACAGAACCTCAGACAGAACACTGTAGAACAGATTAGAATGGAACAGAACATCATAGAATAGAATTGATGGACACAATACAACAGAACCTAACCAGACACAACAGTGTAGAATATAATAGTCTATACTTGAACATATCCAAATGGGACAGGACAGAACAGAATAATAGAAACAGTACTAGAACAGAGCAGAATAAAATAGATTGAATCAAAAAAGAGAAATAGAATAGAACAGAACTGAATAGAGCAAAACAGAATATAATATAATACAATAGAACAATAGAATACAATTGAATAGAACAGAACATAATAAAATAGAACAGAACAGAAAAGACTAGAATTGAAGCCAGTATCTGTACCTGGCAGGCTTATTGGGGTTGAACATTCCCAGTTTTCCCAGGTCGGAGTACGGGTTTTCAGGGATCTGCGAGGCAGCACGCCGGTTCAGGAAGCTCTGCTGGGCTGTCAGAGGGACGGAGGTACCGTGGTTGCTGTGGTTACTGAAGGCCTCTTCGTAGGGGGAGTCATGGTAATAGTTCCCCTGATCTGATGACATCACAGTTTGAACACTATTGAATCCACTTTCAAAATATACAGCATGCAGTTGCATTACGTGACCACATGGTGTCCCCACTGTGCCTAGTTATTCTATACAGCTTCATTATCTGCTAAAATTCTTAAGATAATCAGCTGGTAAACACTTGAAAACAACACAAATCACCTCCTGCTGTTTCTCCTCTCCATTCCCCGCCTGCCTCCTTTCCGCCGTCTCTCTCGGCGGCATTCGCTCTGGCTTTCACCGGCGTGGCGTCGCGGGCATAGCCACTGTGCGTTGTCACGGTGCCGTAGCCCCTTCCCTTGGGCTGCGGGGAAGTGGGGTAGGGGGAGGGGCTGTTGGGGGCTGGAGGGGAGGGCGGGGAGATGGCCGGAGGAGGGGGGATGTCCTCGGAGGTGTCCGGCATGGAGAGGCTCCGGGTGAACTTCAGCATAGGTGGAGTCAGGAACTGTTTCTCCTCCTCCGTGATGCCTGCAGGAGAGCAGGGGCAGAGGGAGGAACACAGGAGGGAGGGAGAGAGGAAATGGGAGAGACGAGGTTGGAGAGAGAGGGAGAGGAGGAGAATAACATGAGAAATGGCAGAGGTGTTTTCTGGTGGGTTTATGTTTTTCTGACTTCCCATGCAACTCTAATGCCTTTATACCCAAAAGTTCCTAGTTAGAGCTTTTTCTTTTTCTGCACAAGGTGCAGTGGGCTTATGCAAGAAAACAATTTTAACTTATTACTAAACTTATTACTAGTTTTGTTAAAGCGTGACCAATACAAATCTTTCCCAAAATACATTTAAAAGCGAGACTGAAGTTAATGCAACTTTATAAAAGAAATGTTAACTTCATAAATATTATAAATATTAGCTTTTATCGGGGCTGTGCTGTTCTGATGTTTGTGAAGTCTGACAGCTCTTCTACTCCTTCTGGGTGCAAAGGATGGTTTTGGCTCCCGACCAAGAGGTGGCAGTACTGAGCTAAAGCCCATCGTGCAACAACCCCAAAAAAACAGAGAGCTTACAGCCTTCAGTCTATACCCTTTACAGTAAACATGCTTTATAGGAGCATTAGCATGGACAGTATTATTTCTTCTTTGAACTGTTCCTGTTCACAGAACAGATCACACACACACACACACTGTACGATAGACGCCTATGTAGACATATGGTGCAGCATAAACACCTCCTATATCTACTATCACTGTGTAAAGAAATAAATCACTAGGTTGTGTGTGATGCTACCACGTTGAGGTCCTCGTTAGGGCCTCATTAGGGCCGTACTGACCGATGGACTTCTGTCTGCGGATGGTTCCTTGTCGAGGGACTCCGAGGTAGCCTGCCCTTGGGCTCCCCGGTACCGTCTGGGTCTGCACGGACACTTCCTGGATGTCACACATGGACTACAACGCAAAGACACACATGGTAAAACGGGTGTCACAGGGTACAAAACACTATAGTCATCTGTCTGAAACAGGGGTCTGTGGGGCGGAGTGATGCGCAAGAGAAACATTATATTCCAACATTATATTTTCAGATAATTTAGTGTGCGTGTCTGTGTCCCTACATTCATCTCTGGGTTGACCAGGGGGAAGCAGCGGCTGGAAGGTCTCATTTTGGTGGGTGTTCGTCTGGCCTCCATGTTGGACATGCTGTTACTGTTGCTGTCCCACACGGGCGAGTCCTCCTGCTTGTTGTCTACGCACACACACACACACACACACACACACGCGCGCGGTTACCGGTGACCGTGGGAACAACACAACACATCTCAGAGTACTCAGACATATGAAGTACTACCCTGGCCTGTTGTGTGCATGGCTTTAATGTGTGTGTGTGTGTTTGTGTGTGTGTGTGTGTGTGCACATGCATGCGTTCGTGCGTGCGCAGAGGAGACCTTATTATTTGTATCCTTAAGGGAATTCAAATAAAGAATTTTAAATGTTTGTTCAGAGGTCCAGATTGCTAGTTCCTATATTATACATGATATACTGCAGTTACAGTGCTGCTTGAGATGATTTCATGTGCAATCAATGTGCATGGTGGATGAACAAAGGCCGTCTAAAGTACTTCATATAACTGGAACTCACTGCTGTCATGCCTGTGATTCAGGGAAACTATAGAAGGACCAGTTCTACGTGACTTCAGCCCTCGTACAAAGGATGATGATCAGATGATGCAAAACTGCGCAGAACACGTAAAAAAAACATTTGGGTCATCAATTCAGATTCAGCCACTCCAGGTCAAAGCCGTGCAAGCTTCTAAACCAATCAGATCACGCCAAGCTGCCTTGTAATTTCCCCAAATTAGATGGCATCCAGGGCAATCAGATCATGCCAGCGTTAGTCCTTTTTATCTGTTTATTCTGTCCATGCAGGGACACATGTCCTGTTTCCCTCTCAGTCTGGACCCATGCAGGGACGATTACTTAGAGTGACATGAAAAACAATCCTCTTCTTCAGACCCTCTAAGTCAGACGACTCTACATCTACAGAGGAGAAAAGGGGTTACAGAAACACACCTACTTACATAGAACACCAAAAGCAAGTTAACTAAATCTGTAGCCATGCCACAGCCTCGCTCTGAGGAAGGTATAATATAGGATCCGTTTGAGTGAATTGTCCCTTTATTTGTTAGTCTAAGTGACCACAGGCTAACCCTAACTTTACAGTAGCTATGCTAGCACTAGTATAAACCCACGTCACCTGCATGTTAAAGGTACACCGCTCGGATACGTTTAGGGCCCTCCCCAGAACCACCAGATCCCCCAAGTTCTGCCCGCAGCTGAAAGTTTGGTCAAGGGTTCCATCCCCGGAGTTGGCCTACCTGTAAGCATCCTTGAGCAAGATGTCCTGCTTAATACTTGAAATTGTACTTGCTGTAGGTTGCTTTGGATAAAAGCGTGTGCTAAATGACCTGATCTATTTCCTTCCCAATTTGGCACATAAACCAAAATGTTTCATGGATAGGTAACCAGCAGACCACTCTACCATGATAAGGAGTCATTCGAGAAAAACTGCTATAAGTTACGTGTCATATTTTGCACTCTGCTTCTAAACTTCTAAATAGTTCAAGCTTAAGTCTTTTCACCAGTTACCCTAATAATTTAAAACTACCACTATAATAGACCACCTCCACTAGTGCTCACGTTAGGGCCAGACCAAGGTCAGGCTACTAAAAGACACCTGTTAGGGTCCAAAACAGAAGTTTAATGACAATTAAATGGTCCAACTCTGAACTATACCCGGACAAACTAGTAAATAACTGGAGACAGTGGTGTGTCACTATTGGGTGTGTCCCAGCCACCAGAACCATGTCTGTAGTGGAATAAAAGGGACAAAAACATGAAGCATGTATAGCATTACTGCTATATGGTACCTTGTCATATCAATCATATCAATGCTAACGGTAACATAACTGACATTTAGAGCTCAGATGTGGCGCCTGAACCACAAGATGCTCAAGCTTGTGAGGTACCGAACTGCTGGGACCAACCTGTGCATCCCTGCTCTCCACTTTACTGTACATGCATATTCCATGAGTTCAATGATGTTTATGGTTGCTTAGGAATTATGCCACTATGTTATTATGAGGAGTTGTTCATAATATGGGCTCTTTGGAGGACCACTTTTTTTTAATCAACTGGACACGGAATCACACTTTCATTTATCCTCTGACACCACTGACCAGAGCATACATATTTTATATTTCATAATCCTGTGACTCACCAGTTGTTTTCCTCCTCAGAGTAGCTAGGCACCAAGAGAGACACAGTCAGGTCAGGAAACAAAACATTTTAAGCACAACTAGACACAAGCAATCGCATAAAGAATTGAGAAATGTAAATGCTAATACCAATACCAATACTTAATACTTAAATAGATAGATACAAGTAAATACTTAAATGATTATGGATCAAATGATGATAGCCAGGCAGGTGTATGAGCAGTTATAGAAACGCTGGCTCGGGATAAAACCTATAGCAAAGCTTCTTGGATGTTTACGCTAACACACAGAAGCCTTTAAGCTAACACACACAAAAAGCAAACGTTCCAGTGATTCAATCAGTTCAGATGCAGTGAAGCTATGGGCAGATTTCAGAGGGTTGGGTGAGCCCCCATAAGAAATGCATGGTATTTCATATTTTTGTTCTTATGTGGCCAAGTACCAACCCTGGATGGATGATATAAAGGCACTTTCCACTATATATATATATGCATCTACAGTGCTGTCCCTTCGCATCTGAGAATGTGTTTACAGCTACTAAACTAGTAGCGCTGGAGCAGAACAGTTCATTTAGCTTCATACTCCAACAGGAATACTGTACAGAGATGTGGAGGGAACAGCACGCTCCACTTCCTACCTGCGTTATCCACTGGAGAAGGTTTTACACACAGAGACAAACAGAACAGACAGAACACCATGGTGACAACAGTGCTAACGTGTCTGCACTCTACAGTACAATCTAGATAGAACATCACTTCTGGTTAAAGCTGCTGGACGTGTGCCGGTCTCAACTCAGCGGTGTGTGTGTGTGTGTGTGTTTGTGTGTGTGTGTGTGTGTGTGTGTGTCTTACCTAACTCCTCAAGCTCTGAGGTCATGGATTTGGACCTCATGGCCATAGAGAGCATGGCTGAAGGGGCTCTCCTAGGGGTGGGGGGCACTGGTAGTCCGGTAATGCAACATAAAAACAAACACACATGCACACACACAAATACATTGTTGATAGTATTCAAATTGTGTCAAACAACGTATAGAAAATGCCTTCTGTTTATCTGAATGTATTTTAGCTGTCTTAATGGTGCTTCGAGAGAGGGAGAGAGAGCAAGGGGGGGGCGGGTTAAGGCTGGCCCACCTTTCTTCCTGCTGGTGTCGTCTTGGTCCGGGTTCCGGCTGACTGTCACCACTTTAATGATCAGCCGGTTCCCTCCATGTCGGATCATGTTGACCACCTGCTTGTGACCCACTTTGACCACGTTGTCTTGGTTCACCTAGGAGACACAGAGATATGCTAGGTTAGCTGAAGCTAAACTCCATCACATTATTGTCCTGGTTCACGTGGAACACACATGGAGACACGCTAGGTTAGCTGAAGCTAAACTCCATCACATTATTGTCCTGGTTCACGTGGAACACACATGGAGACACGCTAGGTT
>JAODLI010025794.1:0-20849 GCA_027575585.1 Percopsis omiscomaycus | reverse complement strand
TAAGTCCTGGGCCCTGTGTGTAATAAAACCGTGCAAATTGAGCCATATCGTGTGGACAGTCGTGTGTACGCCACACAGTACTTTTCACTTCAGAGACAACAATTTAGAAGTCTTTCTTAAAAACAGCTGAAATGTGTGGTTGTAGGGGTGCTATTACACACAATAAAGGAGAATACAAATTCAATTAAAATATAGACACTGCTTGAAAAAATTAGGGGAACACATAATCATCACAGTATAACACCAAGTCAATTAAACTTCAGGGATATCAGTCTGCCCAGTTCGGAAGCATAAGTGATTATGAATCAATGTCACCAGAGAGGCAAAAGCAAAACAACCCCCAAAAAGGGAATGGTTTTGCAGGTGCTGACCACATACAATTGCTCTCTCCTTATCCTTCCTGAGTGATTCTTCTCTAGTTTTGCATTTTGCTAGTGTCTTTGTCACTACTGGTAGCATGGGGCGGTACCTGCAGCCCATTAAGGTTGCACAGGTACTCTCAAGAGCATGGAGGAGATACCAGGAGATGGGCCGTTACACAAAAAGAGCTGGACAGGGCCATAGAAGGCATCAACCCAGCACCAGGGTCGGTATCTGCTCCTTTGTGCGAGGAGGAATTGGAGGAGCACTGCCAGAACCCTACAAAATGACCTCCAGCGGGGCTACTGGTGTGCATGTTTCTGACCAAACTGTCAGAAACAGACTCCATGAGGGTGGCATGTGGGCCTGAAGTCCTCTAGTGGGACCTGTGCTCACAGCCCAGCACTGTGCAGCTCGATAGGCATTCGCAATTGAACACCAGAATTGGTAGGTCTGCCAATGGCACCCGTTATCTTATAGATGAGAGCAGGTTCACACTGAGCACATGTGACAGACGTGAAAGAGTCTGGAGACACTGTCGTGATAGTTGCTGCCTGAAACATCATCCAGCATGACCGATTTGGCAGTGGGTCAGTGATGGTCTGGGGAGGCATAATCCTTGGAGAGTCACACATCTCCACATGCTAGCCAACTGTACCCTGACTGCTGATAGAAACCGAGATGAAGACCTTACACTGGTGCAGTGGGCCCTGGGTTCCTTCTGGTGCAGGACAATGCTCGGCCTCGTGTGGCCAGAGTGTGTAGGCAGTTCCTGGATGACGAAGGCATTGATGCCATTGTCTGGCCCTCAGGTTCCCTAGACCTGAATCTAATTGAGAACCTCTGGGACGTTATGTATCTGTGCATCCGACGCTGCCAAGTAGCTCCTCAGACTGTCTAGGAGCTCACTGATGCCCTGATGCAGGTCTAAGAGGAGATCCCCTAGGACACCTTTCTTTGTTTCATCAGGATCATGCCCAGACGTTGTCGGGAATGCATACACACTACTCGCATCATGAGTTGCCATGATAAAATTCACAAGTTGAAACAGCCTGTGATTTCAATTGTTTACTTTGATTTTCGGTGTGAGTTTGAATCCCGCCCTCAATCAGTTGGTGATTTTGATTTTCACTGACCGTTGTTCTGTCATTTTGTTCAACGAATACAGTAAAGATTTTTATCTTTAATATATTTCACTCATCTAGACCCGTTGTGTGATTTCAGTGTTCCCTTCATTTTTTTTTGGATAGGTGTGTGCCAAAACAATAACTGACAATTCCCCTCACCTGCTCTCCCGAAGATAACGGGGAGCAGATGAGGGGAAATTGCCCACAGGTGCGCTGGAGAAAAGGGTGCGTTAGTTTCTGTGGACGGTCGGAGACTGGTGGCCGGTGGTTAGTACTCCGGCGAGCCTGTCCGAGAGGGGGCGGCATGGCTGGATGTTACAAAAGCATGTTTTCCAGTAAATGCTAAATATATAATTCCAGTAAATGTACCAAATATACCTATACTGTATATGCATTTAAGTAGTGCGTCCTACCTATCAGTAGCGTCTACAGGGCGAGGTTGGGGGTCCGTGAAGACGTGCTCGGTGAAGGGTCCCGGAGGCCCACTTCCTGCCTCTGTCTGATTAGCTGCTGGATCAGGGACCTCGGTGGCCTCTGTAGCCTCTTCAGCTGACTGAGCTGGGTGCAGCTTCCCATTCATAGGAGGGGCGACTGGAGCTGAAGCACAGAACACACATAGGATCTGTGGGTAGTGACACATGCAGGCGGCCATTTTTGTAGTTTTAGCAGTTTGCAAGAGCACAGATGGTGGATGTCTAAAGTGAGCATTGCATCAAAAAATTTCGCGATGCCATCGCGCCCCATCGCCAAATAACCACCAATGTATTATACAGAGTGGTAAAAAACCCAACAGTAGGAGAGAGCGATAGAGGAAAGGAAATGGAGAATTTTACGTTTGCGTTGGATGTTTATGTGTGGACCAAATAAAGTATCTGTTTCTCACTACGAGCGCCGGGAGGAATAAATATAGTAATTGTTACCACTAGGGATCCTTACCATGGTTCGGATTTAAAAATATTTAAAATGTTATTATTTTACATGGTTCTGGTATAGAACATTAAGCCCTAATGGTCTTGACATTCATTTGACATATCTTAGTTTGTCTATATCGGCGATCTTTGTTAGCCATGAAAGATATACAGTAAATGCCCATAATCATAGGCTAATACATTTCTGGAGCAAACTTTTATTTAAGGAAGAATATGAATTCAATAACTGGCTGTAATTGGCTTTTGTGTCAGAAATAGATAGAAAGTAGAGTTTTTTTAACGATGCATCTAGGTTTGGCGTGAGTATGTGTGTTCGGTTCTTTAAGAATCTCCCCACCGAACGGGGCATCAGGAGAGGACACGTTGTTATAACTCGTAGTTTTTTATTTATACTGAGTGATTGTCCACATACAGTTGTCTAGTCCACAAATAGCAGGTTATAAACCTGTAGAAATAGAAAGGCAGTGGCGCATCTCTCCTGACGAGACAACATGCCGGAACTAGTACTCTGTCCCATTTATAGACCATGCTCATTCATTTCTGGATTCTAATACACCGTACTTCAATCAGGTAAGTCCCTCCCACCTATTAACCTGCGTTACACCCGTGACGTAGTGAACGCTACAATGTGCGAGCCGGAGGAAGAATGCAGGCAGGCAGGAAACAGTAAACGCATGAAACGTATATTTCATGAAAAAGTATAACACAGTGTACCTGTACAGCATGTACAAGGAAAACAATGACCAACCGGGGAACTTAAATAGAGGCCCAATAATCAGTACCCCCACTCTAAGGCTCGCCGCCTTTACTTGGGCAAGACCCTGTGGTGTGCAAAGCCGGCACCCCTCGGACGGCCGGACCAAGGACGAGCGGCAGTGAAGACCCACAGGTGACGCTGGGACCCTCGGCGTGGACGGCGTCGGCATAGGCTGCGTCGGTGTTGGCCCTCCAGGGACCGCACCAGGCTCTGTCTCCGGTTGCGAGAACTCTCAGACGTCCGCACCATGAATGGGCTACGGTGACGTGGACCCTCCAGAGACTGGACCTGGCTCCGGCTCCAATGGCGAGGACTCTTAGACGCTTGGCCACGCAGACTGGACCTCTCTGACGGCTGGTGCTGCTGGTGGAGGACATCGGGCGGCAGACGACGAGGACCCACGGGTGTCCAGACCAGGCCCCAGGCCAGGCCCAAGTTCAGGCAGCGGACAAGTGAATGTTGCGGAAGCCCCCGGGCTGATGGGACCCCTTAGCGCTCTCCCACGAGACCGACCTGGTGCAGGACTGCGGCTCCTCCTGGAGGCCAGCCGGCAGCGCCTCCTGCGCCTCAGGGACACTAACCGGAGGGACCAGGATGGCGCTGGATGGCAAAACTCCTAGGGCGCAGTCCGACGCTTCAATCCTGGGCACAGTCCAGCGACGCCGTCCTGGTGTGGGCCGATGAACCTTCCGCGGAGCTGTCCAGTGGACCCCTCCTGGTGCGGGGCAGTGGACGTGGCGGGGAGACAGCCAGGGAGGATGCCGTGGCACCCGAATGAAGGACAGGGAGCATGAGCTGAGGAGCGTTGGCTGACGTCATCCTCAGAGCGTCAAGGGGCGGGGTTAGCGCGGCATGCGGTGGCAAGATGGGAGCACTCGCTGGCGATGTCCTCCAGATCAGGCTCTGGCCTAGGCAACGAGCTGGAGGGAGGTGGCGTCGTTCCGCCGAACAAAGACTGGAGCCGCTCTACCCACCATTGGTAGGGGTGCCAGGAACCTAGGCGAGCACCACAGATAGGCCCCGCCCACTGTAGAGCGGAGCCGTTGAGCTGCTGGATAAATAAAACTTTATATCCTCGTTGGTGAGAATGGCGGCGAACCACCGGTCGCAAGCCTGGATAAACCCCTCCACTGCACTGAGGGTGCCGTCAAACTTTTACGGGGGGTAGCGTGTCGCTCCGGCTGCTACTCTCTTGTAGCGGTCAGTCATTCTGTAACGATGCGTTTAGGTGTGTCGAGAGTATGTGCTAGCTGGCGTGGAAGCAGTATGACGCATGAAGCGTATATGAAAAAGTAAAACACAGCGTACCTGTTCAGCATGTACAAGGAAAACAATCCCCTAGTGCTGTCGGGGAACTTAAATAGAGGCCCAATAATCAGTCAATGATATGCACCTGTGTGGGACTAATCCCACACAGGTGCGCAGCCGGGACGGGAGGTACAGTGCGTGCATGGGCCTGTGCACGCCAATCACAGTCACGTCAGTTAAAGTTTTAAGCTTTCTACTGATACCATAGGTATCTGTACTACTTACTACCTAGTGTATGCATTTAGCCTAGCATATGGAAGCCTGACAGTGATTCCACCAGATTCCGACAGCCCGCACACGGTCTCGACGGATGAATTGAATTGAATATTATTATTGTCTTGTATAAATTAACAATAACAAGGAAAATAAGACATCGTCTCTCAGTTGGGAGCCGGCACCTATTGTTCACGTAAGTTAGCGACCGACACATTAGGCATTGGTAAGGGGCATCCTGAGTTCGTTCAGTGACAGTTTTCACAATGTCGGCTATATTTGATTCTGGAGTAGTCGCACCCCTGTTGGACTCGTAGAACTTTTTCAAACAGCAATGAGGTGACCCAATTCATGGCATCGCTTATCGGCCGACAAAGCAGGTGTATTAGGTCTATTCCATTTTTATCTGTGTTTGAAAACGAAGGTTCACGGTGGAGTGGACCACAGATAAAACCGCAGCTTCAGTAATCGACACCACTTTTCTTTTCGTTTGTTAAGATAGACAGCAATATTTCTGCCAAAAAGTTCTTGAACTCCTCCAACATACAGTAAGGAGTTCCCTGAGTTTGTCCAAATCATTCTCTTTACTAGCCTGGCAACATTTCTCAAACAAAACTCCCTTCTCTCGTGGCACTGAAAATATGAATCTCTAAATAGGGGGACTAAAGCAATGTGTCGATTGACATCAAAATAGGCAGAGGAAGAGGGCTGCAAGTGGAGAAGTCATCCTTGGCTGATCTCTCTCTAATTTGTCTTGTTCTAGGCCATGTGGAAATAATCGATAGCAGCATGCTAAGTGTATGTTGGAATACCACCATATACCACAGAATAATTACACTAAAATGTTGCAGATTTAACAGTAAACTATTGCACATCAGGTGTAATTAAAAGGATTTTAGAGCTATACATTTAGTGTAATATCTTAGAAATGCCACAGATATACGTCTATGACATCAATGAGTCAAATGCTCTGTAAGAACATCTTCTGTTGATAGCCCCTGCCTCTATATAAGCGCCGGGATATTTCTGACCAATCAAGGCCTCTTTTGCCTGATTGGTCAGGCGATTCTGTTGTAACACAGCTACAACAGATTTGTCAATGGCGCTTCGCAACTTGCTCCAGAAGGAGGGAGCAGAGGAGGAGGGGTGGGTTTTTGTTTTTTGGGATTTTAAAATTCTGACAAAGGAGGACTTAATTAGCTCTTAATCTACAGTACATAGACATCAGTACATCTACTCTGTGTATTTATACCTTGAGTATTTGGGATTTGCTCACCATGTCCTTTTTCCAGAATGGGTGTGTCAGTTCGTGAGGAGCAGTTGCTACGGGCAATGCTGCAGTTGGTGGCACAGCCCACTAGAGTGATGCCAGCTAACATCCCTTCTACACTGCCCGTGTCATCGCCCCCGCCAGCTCCACCATCGCCCGGATCCAGCACAATCTCTCCCGCTGGGTAATCACTCTCACTGGCCGCTACGAAATTAAGCAATCCACATTTAATTTAATCATTTACATTTAATTTCATTCTAAATGTTTAGATTAGAACATGTAACCTGGTAAAGCCATCCTGATTATGCTAGATACATGATTTGTTCCGCACTCTGCATATCAGCATGGAAGTAATTTTTCATAGAAGTTTTGCCAAGATGTCAATCAAATAATTAGCAGGTGATTGGACTACCACCAACTAATCAGAAAAACAATCATTTGATGGTGATTTTCAATTGAGAGTTCCCAGACTGACATGGAAAAACTGTAGAGGTGGACATCTACTCTGCTCCACCTCTACAGTTTGCAGTTATTGTGGCCTCTGATTGGTCTATCCTAGGAATGTGTGAGTTTGTATGCAGTAATTAGCTTTGTTCACAAAACAATTCAGCAAAGCTCAGTTAGATGGGTGTGTGCTAACTGGTTCACCTGGCACGCTGGAGATGCAGAGCACATGGGCATTGCAGACATTGAACTGGTCAACCAGAGAACCAGGTTGGTTGGCATCGATAATGACCACCTTACTGGCAGAGTGGGTGCTGGTAAGGATCCACACCCGACTGCTCATGGCATCTGTCTCCTGGAGCTCTTTAGACTATGTTGGGGTTGGAAGGGAGGGGTAGACAACACAAGACAGTACACGTGTATATATATACACATTTCTTTCGCGTTATTATTATCCAATTTGTGTGTGTGTGGCAGATAGAAGTGGTTCATTGTTCTAGTTGCAATTACATCATTTAGCGGACGCAGTGAGTACAGGTAAACCAGGCATGTCGGGATTGAACCCAGGACTTTTCGGCTGGTAGTGGACTCCCAGCTCCAACCACTACAGTTCTACATTATAAGATACCTTCCTCTTCTCTGGGGAGTTATGGTGGCTCTTGTTGCCTGCTTCCTCCTCACTGTTCAGGGGGTCTGAGCTGCTGGAGGTGGTCTTGGCTGGTACCAAGTATGGACTGCCAGCCTTCCACCCTGTCAGGTCAACACCTGCTGCACACCATAACTATATAACACACGCACACACACACATACACAAACAAGACATAATTGAATAAACAAATAAAGGGCAATGAAATCACATGAAGCGATAAATACATATATATATAGGGTAAATTATTTCGGACACACCACTGAAATTAACAGGCAGATCTTGTGCTGAGGGCACCGGCTTGGCAAAATCAGCTTGCAAAAAGTTTTTACTCTGCTACATCAGTCTGTAAACCTCCAAAAGAACAGTGTTGATGCCCAGTCAGAGAAATAGCAGACGAAATAGTAGTTCAGTTAAAGCCAACATGAAGTGCCGTTAATAAAAATCATCATCACGTTGTTGTAGTTGTGATTAGTTGAAGGGTGTCTAATCACCTGCAAGCACATGTTTTTCTAAATCATTCTCACATTTGTTGCTCTTTTGTAGATTGGTTTGATTGACTAGCTTTGTCTCTACCATGAGGGATTTGGAATGAAGGGTTTCCAGCCTGACCTGCAAAGTGAAACAACATGGTCTTAGCAGGCTGTGATACCTACCTTTCTGTGGGGATCCTTCTCCACAAGGGGGCGACAATACACGGGAACGGGCACATTCTTCATGCGGTTGTCCTCTTTTTCATTGGTCATCTAAAAACAAAGGTGAGCCACAATCTGTGACTAGCAGATATCATACTGGGCACTATTATGAAAAACCAGTTCTATTTCTACTGTTGTTCCTCACTGTATGGTCAGAAGAAATTAGAGAAGAGCAAAAGTATAATGACAGAGAAGTATAGACTCTATACTTGTACAGTACTCATGTATTTAAAACACAGGCATTAAAAAGCTTCGTATTAGAAGAATAATCTGATCAAGTGATTCACAGGGTACCCCCAGGGTTTTTAGACTTTTTAAGACTTACGACCTTTTTAATACCACAAATGTAATGCCAACTTCAAGGCCATACTGGCAAAAGTATGAAGGATACAATGGAAAATCAGTAGGCCTATGGTTTTAAGCCCTAGAAAATATTTACCTAGTACTTGAATTTTATAAAAAATAGTCACATTCATAGCCACAAATTGTTGGGATACATTGTTTTGAATATTGTGCTCATTTTGTAATTCGTATGTATAAGTAAGTATATGAAAGGTGGTCCAAAACGGTTTTCAGGATCCAAACGATCTGCCCAAAGAGTTGGCGTGGAGCCACAATGAGCTCGCAGGTTCACAGGCTGCACTATAGATTATGCGATTTCTTCAGTATTGCAGTAGCTGCGGTGCCGGTTTTCCGCGCTGCCATTAGTGAAGAGCTTTGCTGTGCACAAGCTGCTGCTGGCGGGCTAGCACGTAAGACGTGTTTCGCGCTCTCCATATGGGAGTCCCATCGTTCCTAGTTTAAAACACAAACAGCATTGGGCCTCACAGTCATTGCCTGGAATTGCTTAACCCACTAGTATTGCTTAACCCACTAGTATTGCTTAACCCACTAGTATTGCTTAACCCACTGGTATTTTGGATTCTGCTCCCACTAGGGTTAAAATGACACTTGCCCATTCTGAGGCGACGAGCTAACATTAGCTTGTAAGTAGTAAAGTTGCGAGATGTGCTTTCTTTCCTGACAACTGAATGACGCCAGAGCTCGCACACACTCAGTGATCAAGAGCGTAAAACAATACACTGACGTAAACAGAAAATACATTTGCAAACAGTTTATACATTTGAGACTTATTTATAACGTTACGGTATTTATTTAATCCTACAAAAGGATGTAATGCTTTTTAAAATACTTAATACCTAAAACCCTGCGGGTACCCATTCAGTCGGCCCTAGGTAGGTCAGGTTGAGACAGAAAGAGGTTAAATGTTAAAAGGATGTGGCACTGTGGAGGTGTGGGTGTGGTTTAGCACTGTCTGTATGGGAGGTAGTGTCGGGAGGTGTGGTTCACGGGACTCTGGAATGGCAAACAGGTGATGGCAATAATTAATCATCTTTTTTCCCAAGTAAAAGGAGCACAGGAGCAGACAGGCACAACATGCTGGATAGTGCAAGTGACAATATACCTTGTGAATCTGTGAATAAAGCATGCACAGCATGACCTGACAGACAACCCTCAATGTGTGGTCCTACTTATACACCACAGGCCCCTTTTTATAGAGGGAGTTAAAATCAGATGGATTTAATAAAAGAGAGCAAAAGACACTTGTGTCTGTATGCGAGTGATTGTGCTTAAATTGTGTCAATCATCCAACACAATTAAAAACATGCTACAAGCTAATTTTTCTTCAATTTCATGCATCCCAATTTCAAGTAATTTCAATATTGAAGGTAAATTACACAGTATGTTGTTTTGTAGACAACATAGCTGTTACAATAACATGGAATTATATTCATTAGCAAAACTTTCTCATAGGTTTACAGCGTTTTGTTGTGTTGTCTCTGTCTGCTACTGTGTCAGCTATCAAAGGCGGGGCTTGAGGAAAAAAGTTGGTCTATTGTTGGTCTCACTTGCCTGTTGTCTCTTCAGCGGGCCGTCCTGAATGCTGTCTGTCTGACCTCCATTCTGTGGGAGACCAGAGTTAGAGCTGCCTATCTGCCAACACTACTTCTACCTACTAGCAATAGAGCTGAATACGACAACTTGGGGAAACTGGTGGCCAGAATATTTTTTCTACTGTAAGACCTTTTAATATTTTTTGTGTCATTGCAGAAGAGGTTGCAAGATTCTTTTAGGGCTTCTTACATGAATTTGAAAAAATCTTTTTAACAACATAATTTTTTGTATTATTTCGTCTATGCACTAATAAAAAACCTTTTCGTGGGGGGAGGGGGGGCACATTTATAAACCATTGGAGACTACGTTTTCGCAAACACACACATACTGCATAACTGCAAGTGCTAGCGGTGACTTTACCTGTTTAAAGCGAGGCGGCACGCTCCAGCCACAAGCCTGCATGATGCCGTCATCGCGGCGCATGTGCTCGCGGACCTGCCGGTACTGTTCGCGGCGCTGCTCGCGGCGGGCGCATGAGGCAGAGTCACTAAGGAGAGATGCAACACCATTACTGGCCAGTCTGCAAGCAAGCGCAGGGGGGGGAAAGAGAAAGACACACAGTGTAGCGTTAGCAGCCTGGCCAGCCAGCAGCAAGACAGAAAATATCAGAGCAGATCAAGAAAAAAAGATTGAGAGAAGAGGAATAGCAGTGGTTGCTAATAAATGTTAGAAGTTAGAAGTTAGAAGTGAGCTTTTAAACAGGCAGAGCAATTAAGCAATTCATCTTTAGATGTAGTGTGTAGCACTAATGCTGTAGATATATCGTATCTAATAATAGATAGAGCACTAGATAGATAGAGCTCTTTCTTATATCTATCTAGTGTCCGTTTGCTAGGCTTAGTTGAAGTACACTGAGTCACTGTTTAAAATCAGTCCCACAATAACACAAACTACCAAGCCAATAAGAAGTGAAATAATAACATTGAAAAACATTATTCATGAGCACAAGAACTGCATTTCTTTGGACTCCCACCTATAATAAATGATTCTTTTTAAAGAGATCTGTCTGACAATGGAGAGCCCTTTGTGGAGTCTGGGGAGGGTCCACGTTCTGTTGGGGATTCCTGTCTAGACAAGCTAAAACACTGCTAGGCTCCACTCTTAGCCTACTATGTGTGACTTCTACTCTCTGAGGACACAAGCAAGCACCCATGCATTCAAACCAAGCGGGGCCAGTTGGGACTGGAAAGAAGAAGGGAAGGTATCAGGCTGCTGCTCACTCCTCAGGGAAGAACTCCAGCGTGCGGTTCGAGGTGGAGATCTGACACATGGTGTGGCTGCGGCGCTGGTGGAAGCCCGCCGGCGATGGAGACTTGTAGTGGATGTTGACGCTGTAGTAAGGCCTCTTGACTGGAGGAGGGCTGGACGACGAGCTGAATAGACGGGCAAAGCTGCAGACAGATACACATATAGACATACAGACAAACAGACAGGTAGACAAAACAAGAAGACAATAGATAGACAGACAATATAGATAAGATAGATTTCAGAATACATTTTCTTCTGGTACTTGATAATTCAGCAGGAAATATTACTGTAAAAGTAAATGAAAACACTGGTAAATACATATGTCTGACTTATGTCGGAGGTACCAGGGCTAGCCTGAAGATGGCCATGCCTAATTATTACTGTAATAATTGAATGTTAGCAAATTAATGGGCCGGATGGAGGACTTAAAATAAAGCTCACAACTGCCAGATGGTGGACTTCTTCTTCTCTTGAATAGCAGGACTTTCTCGGGACGCCCTGAGAGGAGAGGGGGGAGGGGCAGTAATTGACTGGGTAAAGAATAAAAGGTGAGGCAAACCTTTCTGATTCAATGTGTACAAAAGCTTGTCATTACATTCATCATCTTTTAAACACATTGGATGTTTTACAATGTAAACATTGTACAGTACGAGGACAAGTGTTTATGTTTTCAGAAGATCAAACTAAATGTTTTACACATAAGCAGAATAAAACAAATCATTTGCATTTAAAATACTTTTGTTTATAAATTCCAAATGTAAACTCTAGCAGGGTTCATTAATGTGGGTAAGGAGCTTCTCTCCATCTACCTAATCATCTCCGTCCACCGTACGGCCTCCTGGAGCTCCATCAGCCTCTCCTTGTACTGGTTCCTCTCCATCAGGACTCTGGCCATCTCCACTCGGGTGAACCTGCGCCTTTGGGTCATGGTCATGTCTCCATCCTGCATGGGGGAGGAGTACTGAGCACAGAACAATTACAATTACAATTATATCATTTAGCAGACGTTTTTTTCCAAAGTGACTTACAGTGAGTACAATTAGGCTACAAGTATTAAGGAGCAGGTATTTGTTAGACATCTTGCTTAAGCATACTTTCAGGAAGGGCGGGCATGTTGGGGATTAAACCCACTTGGTTGAGAATCAACCACCCTAACCACTGGCCTATTAAACTTAAAAGTAGACCAACAGATTTTAAGCACTATATATACCCTCTATTTACAGTATACTCTATATTTACTCTATACACTAAGATACAAAATACCCAAATAGTTAATATATCAAAATAAGCTACAAAATATGGCAGCCAGGCAATGCATCAAAATAAACAAAATTTTTTGTAGGGTTAGGGTACTAAAAATACACAGTAGGCCCATTTGATCTATTATTTCACCAGCCCAGTTAGTTCAACTAATTAAGTGACCAAGCATGGGAGCAATAACTTTTTTAAGAAACCAGACAGTATTCTGAACTCCGAAATATACTGTATCCCTGATGCATTTACAAATTGTACCGTAACTACATTGAACTAATTTGTTTGGTAACAACAATTTTAATTAAACATAGGACATAGTAAGGAGGCTCAAAATGGTAGGGGGCCAGCGCTCAATGCGTATAGACAAAGGGATTTCAGCGACAATTTCAATACACCTCACTATGTTTGTAAATAACGTTGGATATCATTTCACATTGTTTAGTTTTTCCTGAAGACTCCTTGTGTATAAATACTGTTTATAAGTCAGTGTATTACTTAGATTCTATTTTCATCAATAAAATCGATTGTATACAATAAAACCATTGAACCGATTGCAATGCGTTGTTTTTTTAAGTAAATGGTAAATAGTTTTATTTAATCCTAGTAATAGCAGTAGACATTCTGTCATTCTGCCAAAGTTCTTAAAATCTTCACAGCTGTCGCAATCCTCACAATAACCTATTCTTTACAACTGTTATAAATACAGGCACGTCTGCCTGTATTTTAGGCTACAATGGGAACGAGATGGACTCATCACCCCAATTCTAGCAAACCCCCGACATCTAGTGGCCTGATGGGCCAATAGGGAAAACAAAAGGATACATATGTCGCTTGGCATTGTGTTTTGCTGCAAAATGTTAGAAAAGTCTCGGAGGTTCTAGTGGTGACTAGATATAGGCTATAGGCATTATTTATTCTGTCCATACAATATAAAAAATTGATATACCGTCTATAGTATAGGAACCAAACAGGGACAATTTAAGCTGCTTTGTGAGTGCTCTGTGTACATTATATTCACATACACGTCTCAGTGTTGCGAGAACAGGATAACTTATCAGGTTGTATCAGCAACAAGTCTGCTTGATTTTTGGCATAGCCCCCCCTGAAAGAAATTCGAGCCGCCACTGCAACTGAAATTACATTTTTGTTATTACAGAGAGGGTGAAGTACCAAAAAAAGGTACACTTGGGTTCAAATGTGAACAGTACCCAACAGTACTGACTACGTCGAATGGTTGTATTGTTTTTAATAAACACTCGCTATTTGATCTTATCTCAAGGCTCCTGTGTCTACTTTACAGAAGACTTTGCCAAACCAATGGATCCAGCAGAGTTTAAAACCATATACATCGTTACGTCTGCCCAGCGAGCTCTCTTGGGAAAACACGACAATCAGCTACATAGCTACTATTATGGAATGAAGGAACTGGCACAAGCACAATCTACAGCACAATCTACAGCTACAACCTAATGTCAAGACTCCTGTGTCTACTGTACGTTAAACACAAGGAAAACACATTTTGGAGTGTAGTACTTTTTATTAATTATTTCTCAGACTAAATAAAAATTAACTAAATAGGTTATACGGTGTAAGGCTTAGATTGACTTTGCTTTCACTGATCAGCTACAATAAAATCTTTGTAAATCTTATTTGTATTGTACTATTAAGTTACATTTTCTAACAAATTAGATTTGTTTTCAACAGGCATCATTTCAAAAAGTGTACTTGTTGTCCATAGGGCCTTTAAATAGTTAAAAACAAACAAAAAACACTATATGGTGCAAAAGAAAATTCTGGCACTTGGTATTGTAAATGTTTTATATAGGCATGGTGTAAATACTCAAATATAAACGCTAAAATAGTAATTAAAATGCTGAAGTTATATTGCTATTACACAAAAATCCACAATGTCTACATGCACTGTTCAAAACACCTACGCACCTTTCAAAATAAAAACGCGCCATCAGAAGTTTGGTAAACGTATAAAAAGAAAAAGTTTGACTTTTTGACGGAGCCGAAGCACACGTCCGCAACCCACTCCACACCAGCTCGCGACCCGTTTTTGGATCAGACCCACCAGTTGAGAAACACTGCTCTAGACAGTTGTTTTGACCAGATGCATGTTAATATGACCAGTATGGCTGACCAGGCCAGCGGTGGTCAGACTTACCTCATCACCTCCGTCGTCCTTGGAATCCTGTGACACCCCAAGAGCCTCTGCTCTTAACCTGCAGAAGGAAAGAAAAAAGTAGCTCTTACAGGAAAGAAGAGCACATGGGAAACGATGCAGGCCTACCTTAGAAAAAAAAATTAGGCTACACTGCGTGGAGCAAAGTGCAGTACATGGAGGCCAACTCTACTGCTAATGCCTTGACTTATTTAGAGCATTATTTAAACATACTGTACGTGTACATGGCATTATTTTAACATACATGTCCTTTGGTGAGGGGTAAACACACATTAACACGGGAGACTTCAAAATGACATGGTGATTATGTTAATATGTCCTTTTGCATTACATTCTAAATTTAAGTCACTTAGCAAAAGCTTTTTCACAAAGCAACTTACAATAAGTTAGTGAAGCGTCACTATCATCTAAGCAAAGCCATCAGTTGATAAGTAGACATCAGCGGTATTTAAAGACTCTTTAATATCTAAATTATTAACGGCCACAGGATTATGCTTGATTTAGGAACACCATGGACTATGTTCTATTGGCACTGAATCAAGTTTGGCCCTGTTCACAATTATAAATGGGGCTCACTATGGAAGAACCCAAAATATACATTGAAGAATCTTTCCCTTTAGGACGTCACTCACCTCTTGAGTTCCTCCTCCAGCTCCTTGACCCTGGTGTCCACCTTGTTCTTGGACTGTCTCACGGCCTCCAGCTCCTCCCTGAGGACCTCCTGCTCCCCAGACAGCTCGTCCACCTTGGCAATCAGGTCGTTCTTCACGATGTTCAGAGCATTTCTGTCACACACACGCACGCACTCTTTAATCCCAGTGGTTGTCAAACTTTGAGCTACAACCCTCAAAAAGAAGTTGCTCACAGCTAACGAGCTATATGAACTACTGTTTTTTAAATAGCATAACATATAGCATGCTAACGAACATAATCGAAAAATGTAAAACTAGATTTTCATATAATGTACTGTAGCGACCCCCCTAAATCTTTGTCACTGCCCACAGAGGCTGTACTGGATAGTACAGTGGAGGGAAAATACTGGCACACAGGAAGTGTTATGGTTTATGTATCAGGATGAGCGTTACTAAGGTGACACCATGGACAAAGGTACATCCACAGTAAAGTGGCCTATGCAGCATTAAAACATGGAATAATTTGACACATTCGTTGTCTCTCTCTTACTTGGTCTCTAGAAGCTGTTTGTTCTCCGTTAGCAGGTTCTCCACTTCCTTCCCCATCCCTAGAAAAGTCAAATTAGCTTATTAGCTTATTCAGGCCACCATCTTCATCATCATCATCATCATCATCATCAGAAACAACACTAGAAATCAGTTCGCTCACACTCACTACATTAAACTGAATTGATTTTATAAAGACAGCGTTGTCAAAACAGCCACAGTATGTGAGAAATGTATCCCAATAAACGTATATTTACTGTCAGTCTGTTGGCTTAACACAAGAACTGTCAAGGCAGAATGAAAGGGATCCTTTAGTAGGAAGAACATGTAAATGGGAAGGGTAGTTCTGACAGGCGGGAATTGATCAACCACAAGACTGCCAAATGGTGCTCAATATCAAACAAAACATCCAAAAACATAGCAAAGAAGGAAATTAAACCCCTGTCCCAACCAGTGACATGGTTATTATTTTAAATTACCAGAAATTATTAGTATAGCATCAAGCATGAAGATAAACATTCACATACAAGCTGTAATCAAAGTAGTGTGGAGTTTGCATAGAGACATAAAGATAAGAGGGCATAATCAAACACAAATAATATTCTCCAAGAGGTTCCCATAAAGCAGATGTGGTTGTGACACAATCGTCTTTTTAATGCATTGATGTGTATCTTTGTGAATTAAACAGTACAGTCTACACACAAAAGTTCTCAAAGAAGAATAGTTAACATTATGACATATTTAGAAAAGGTGCAAAATATAAATCAGTAAGTGATCCTATGCTTTTAGAGAGGTGTGTATGACCTACATTGAATAATATAATGTTAACACGAAGTAATTTGTCTTTAGGATTACATTATACAGTATGTCTATTATCATCAAGAGCAATGCTATAAACCCCCTTATCTAGTTGACAGTGAATTTATAAGCTATTTGACAAGGCAAACTCTTCTACAGTACCCAGTACCAACTGAACTTCCTTTTACTGATAAACTTCTGTAGCTGACAGCTCAATTTGAATTCACTTTCCATTTTGTAGGTCTAGTGGTCTAGGTGTTGGACTTCCACCTGGAAGGTCGTGGATTCAAGCCCTAGAGTTGGCCTACCTGTAAGCATTCTCCTTGAGATGTATTCTCCTTTTCTATTTTCCTCATAAGCAGTTCAGCTAAACAACCAAGAGGCCCCAAATGGTAGTAAAACATGGTAGTAAAAACATGTTTTATTACAAATGTTTAAATTTTTAGTAAATTTGTATTTGATGTTACTACCGCGTTCTACAAGTTCTACAAGTCACCACGAAATAGTATATTTAGCGCCAATTGCTTTCTAAACCTGAGAATAATGTAGAAGGGGCTCTCTTTTAGAGCAAAATAATGTGGGTGTAGCAAGGGAAAATATACAAGAAAATAAAATAGACCACAAGAAAATTAAGAAGGAAGTGACATCAAAGCTCAGGGCTCAGCCAGGAATTGAAATAGCGAGCACACACACAGCCAACAACATGAGCACAGAAATGCTTTACTAGGCAGGGGCCGCCTTACCGAAGAAATCGTCACGGACTGGGAGCAAAGGAGGAAAGAGGAAAAGAAGAACAGAGGGAGGGATTGAAATAGAAGTAGAAGTAGAACAGGAAAGGCAAAGAGAACAGAGAAGGCCCATAAGCGTTTATTAGCATGGCTTTGGAGAGCAGCATCAGAGCTGTAAGAACTAGCAAACTAGAATGAGCTAGCAAACTGAATGACTGAACCAGGGTCAGTCAAGGAGCTGTGCAAGTCACTTGGTCCACTCAAAGGACTAATTCATTACAAGGAAGGACTATTCATATGTTGTTTCCAAATGCACACATCATATTTTCATGTAATGTTTAATTAACATTTGAGAAAAAAAAGTGTTAATGCAAAGTTAAACTCCCTGATTTTGTTAAAGCACCTACAACCCACCCACTGTTAATGTCTCAAACACAATTGTGAGTGGCTGTAGGGGGAAGGAGTAGAGAGCGGTGTGAGTCTAGGAGCTCTGTAAGGGAAAGTGTGGTGAGCCAGTCGGCACTTGGGAGGGGCGTGCATTCTCAAAGTTTCAAAGTAAATCAACTACGAAGAAGTATACTATTAAACGTGTGTAAGTTAGGAACGTGTCACCAAAATGACAATGTCCCATGAAGTGGATAATAAATACTTTTGTGTTATGATCAGTTATGTCTTCATACTGACTGACATAATGTGACTGAGAGATGAGGAGAAGCGGTGAAGTGGAAAAGCATACCAACCAATCAGTGACGTGATACACACCTGAGAATTCCCCTATGGGTGTGTCCAGCAGAAGCACATAAAAGGGGGAAAAAGGAAACGGGTGAGAGGTTAACAGATGAATGAGAGGGTTGGTCAAACGTTCCTACCCACTTCCTAACCACACCCATGGCTCTGTCCACACAGGTATTGGAAGTTATTTTGGCAAATAAGACATTTTCTCAAGTTGAAGGTTATAGGATGAATATCATGCCATGATTTGAAACTTAAAAATAGCTTTGAAAGCTTGAAATCTAATAAAAAAGGTTTTACAAGCCTGAAAAAATATTCAAACCTCTGAAAACATTAGTTGGTATATGTGTTTTCCTTCTTCACAACTGCAGCAATCTTTTTACAGTGTTTTTCCAACACATTTTCAGAGTTTCGTATTTATCACTGTTCTCCAATTCATTAGTTTTCGGGTTTAAACCTTGTAAATGGTGATCTCGGGGACAGCCAGACAGCACATAGAGAACCGTGCACCTTTACGCATGTCCTGTGCGCGTCAGTCATTGGCAGAGTAGTCTGTCAATCCCACCTAACCCTGTAAATACAACCGGCCCCCTTATTCGGATTGTCTTTTTCGGATTGTCATTTTCGGGTATCGAGTTTCAGAAGTTCAGATCGCTGCAAGAAATCATGTGGCTTGCAAACTCGCAATTGTGTGGGCAGATCTCTGAAAAGTGGGTGTTGTAAACTCAGCTCTGAAACTCCAACTGTAATACGAGTGCAAATTAAACAAAATATAGATTTTCCCTTTCGAAACTCAAATTTCAAAGTTTCAAAACTTTTTTCCCCAACTTATGCGCACCAGTTTTCAGATAATCAATTACAAGGTTTCAATCCTGGAAAACAAACCAATACACCGGGAGAAGACAAATGTGCTGCAGTTAAAGGAAGGAAAACGCATATACAAAATAATATTTTCAGAGATTAGAATTATTCTTCAGGCTTGCAAAACCTTTTTGCTTAGACTTCTAGAGTTTCAACCTTACAAAGCTTTTTTTTCAGCTTCGAATCATGGCATGATATTCATCCCATAGAAGATGGGCAGTGCTATGTTGCAAAATTTCTGAGGTTGGCAAACTTCATATACTTAAAAGAACCAATCAGAAAGAAGGTGCTCTAGAAAGGTGCTCTAGAAACCTGTGAGAGCACAAGACGGTCTGCCAGGTACAACAAAACTGAGGCATGCGGGTCAGGGAGATGTCAATAAAGTGGGGAGTGTCCACACCCAGACAATCCTGATCGGCCAAAATAACTCAAACACTGTGTGGGGTACATGGGCTTTAACTAATTTAGGAAAGACAAATATATGCCTAGAACGTAATAAAATAAAAAAAATGTATTACAATTCCTAGATCAACATTAGCCCCAACTCATAGTGATTGTCAAATGTTACCTACTGAACTGAAGGACAGCTATACTTTAAAAAGTAGGATGAATCAGGTTTTTATTATAAATTTTTCAAATGTGTTGGGTTTCATAAAATGTAGTTATTTTGGCCCCCCCAAAGAAACAAGAAAGAGAGGCAACACAAACTGTAGATGGGTAGCTGTGGGCAGCCATGTGTTTTAGTGGAGGCTGGTGTGTGTGTGTGTGTGTGTGTGTGTGTGTTCTAGCCTAGGCCATGCAGGGTCAACAGCCAGGACTAGTAGCAGCAGCACATTCACACAGCCTCCACAGGTAAATCTGCATGCACCCTTCCTGCCTTTCATAAACCCTTGTTCAACTTCACTAGATAAACTAGTAGGACAGGTAGGCATACTGTGAGACTTTTCCCTTGTCTAATGAGAATGAAGATTCCCTCTAAATGGTGAGTTATGCAGCGACTCTGTTTAGATTTTAAAACTACTACTCTTCAAAGAGTAGTGTGGAGGTGTGGGTGTGGTTTAGCGCTGTCTGTATGGGAGGTAGTGTTGGGAGGTGTGGTGTTGTTTATATATCATTCATAGCCTGATGTATATAACATTTTATTCCTAAAAACGTGGTGATTTTTTTTTTGTGGCTGTATTTTTTTATTTATGGAATGATAAAAGGAGATATCAACAATTTCGTCTGTATTTGACTCTAATATGTCAACAAAATGAGAAGAATTTTGAACCTGGCTTTATCCAATGTTTTCTGTTCTGGAAATGTATGCAAATGAGTGCATATTTAATTAGATAATGTAATTGTAATTGTATTCTGTAATGCAATTGTAATATAATGCCTCATTTGCATATTTAAACATACAATTTCAGAAAAATATAAAGAATATTTGTCTCAATGTAAGTAATCAAATGGGAAAGTTTCATGGTGATATATATTAGTTAATATGTTTATCCTATTCACCTGTAGTCTGGCCATATTTGTATGAATTTGTTAAATTTTGATTTCAATGTAACTTTTGATTAGGTGTCAGGTGGACTTCATAGGGTGTTGTTGCTATAATTTAGGCACCAGGTAACGGACGCCAATGTCGGGTTTCGGGTCGGGCTGGGAAAGAATTTAGTAAGGCTAGAGTTGGGTTCAATTTCAAAACTGCCTGGTATGGATGAGGTGGGGTCTGACTCGGAAATAATTTTGTCGAGATATGGTCGGGTTCTAAATTCTGGGTCCGATTCAATCTCTAGCACCTAGCTAGCTCATCGCCCCTAAAATCATTGAGCCTGCCATCCCTTGGGGGTCCCGACCCACACTTTGCAAACCACAGTGTTAGCCTACAGACGTATAAACCCAAGTGTAGGCCGTGTTTGTACCTAGCAGCTCGGCCCCAGCGTCCACGTCTCCGATGATGTCTGACTTGGCGTCTTTTATCTCATGGTAGAGAGAGTCGGTGTTGATTCCGAAGGCCTCATTCACTATGCCCTGGGAGGGGCTGAAACACACAGGGGAAGGGATTAACAGTTGCTGTATTCTGTGTGTGTGTGTGTGTGTGTGTGTGTGTATGTGTGTGTATGCGTGTGTGCGTGGGGGGGGGGGGGGGGTATATTGAATATCTTTTTACAT
>JAODLI010025783.1:0-20851 GCA_027575585.1 Percopsis omiscomaycus | reverse complement strand
CCGCCCCCCCCCCCCCCCCCCCCCCCCCCCCTGGTGAAATGTGGCCTCTCAGCACCACTCACCATGATGAACTAACACGCACATTCCTGTGCTTTAATAATGAATTGCCTGACACAGAAGGACGATGTTGAGGTAAAGGTTTAATCATCAGGTTTAATAATAGATTATTCTGATGGTGTGAAACTGTGTAATGGGAACTAGACTAGCCTTGTAGGAAACACATTCACCATTAACAAATCAAAGTCTTATATATGGAAATAATATATATATACTGTATATATACAGGACATTTAACTACAAGAAAACGCAAAAGTTGTACTCACACACTGTTCAGTGTTCTTGAGAGCTATTATGTGTTTATTTTCTTTCCACAAGAACTCCTTTGAAAAACACTGAGGCCTATTTCTGGTTCAACATGTTGGTATTGGAGAACGGCCCAACCTCACTTCCGACAGGAAAACAATGTATTTTCATCACCAGAGACAGTTGGAGAGATGGAAACGGATAAAGATATGTAGATAGAAACACAGAAGGAGAAAGGGTTTAATATGGCCACGGTGGCACTGGGCAGTGGGACAGGAACTCTGCGTCTGATCTGAATCTGATGACCTCTGACCTCATTTTTCCCGCCTTTTGACAGGTCATTAAGGGTTGAACTGAACATCATCAATCTAGCGCTAACAGATTACCTATCAACTCTTTGCATTATTGCCTCTCTCCAAATAGTTATTTAAAAACAAAAGCAGTGTATCAATCATTTTATCAATTAGTTATCAAAACAATAAAAAGCTTGAACCAACAGTTGAATTATTACAATATTTTCTGGATGGAAAAAATGTATTAACCTAAATTGATATATTTACATGAAAAATGTTTACCAGTTATTAGTTATTAACAAAACCATGTGGAGAGAAAATAAACTAAAAGAAAACTATTTCAGGCAGGCACCACAGGAAATGAGTAAATCAAAGCAATGACCTCTGCATTGTAAATCAGTTTAGAGCAGTTAATCTAAAATTAGTGGTCAACAGAATGTTAAAGTATATGGCAGTTTAGCTTCAAGATAGAGAAGTGAGCTCTGAAGTTAAAAGTAAAATATGTACTGTAGTTGCAGTGCATACATACAAACTGGATGGTTTCACAGTGAAACTGCATTCAGGAGTAAATATCACACAATTCTAATCGGTAGAAAAATCTGGTTGGCTATAATGTACAAGTCTATAAAGGTAAAACGTAGCATTCTAACTTAACTCAGTGTCAGAGAAACTATATTAGCTACAACACACAACATATGACACACTGTGACATTACTATTAAATACCTAGTGGTATTATCATAACACAAGCATTTTTATTTATCATTTTTAATGACCGTTTTATTTGTCTTACTAGTTTATAATTATGCAGAATTATTATTCTCTTCACTTAATTTTATTCGTGCTAATGGTGCTAAAATATTCTATATAAATAAAAATGTAAAAATATTGGTACTTATAGTATAAGTAGATCTATTTTTATATAGAGTACAGTATAGTATGCATGCATTTGGAACGTCCCGCCGACCCTCCCAACATTCCGGGGATCACCCAGACGTGTCCCCTAGAACAGAGGCCACAGGCCACACAGAGCTGGAAACTGACACTAGCTGCACTAATGGAACCATAATAGAGAAAGAGATCCATCTATGTCTCTGTTGCTGCCCTATCAAAACAAGGTTCAGATGAGTTGTATCTGAGTGGTTAATGGGCATCAGTGGGATTACTGGTCCATTTTAAAAGCAGCTTATCCTCTGTTGCCCACACAAGCTAGAACTGCTGCAGCAGGCACCTTTACCAGATACATAAAATGTGTAAAAGTTTAAGTAGGCTTACTATGTACTCAAGGCATTGCAATAATAAAACCCAAGCACAGCACCATCTACTGGACAGGAGGTTTGTTTTTGTGGAGAACAGATTATGAACTCACAAAAGCAAGTGAACGGGTATAATAATGTCTCTAAATGGACAAGCTCAGTGAGATACAGGATTAAAAAGGTTTAGTGTGGCTAGTGCACACTTTGTGTACACAGTGTTCACAAAGTACTGTGACCTTAAAACCATTTAACAGCTACCAACAAGTAACTAAACTCGGTAACTAAATACATTTGTAGCAGAATGGACTTGAGCCTGTCCTTCTGAGTCAGTGATTGTGTGTGTGTGTGTGTGTGTGTGAATGAGAGAGAGAGAGAGAGAGAGAGAGAGAGAGAGAGAGAGAGAGAGTCAGGGAAGGCAATATATACGGGTAAAGTATAATTATACAGTATAGTACAGTATAGTATTTATAAAGTTTAACTGCCAAACCATAAGTAGTATGCTGGTATAACAATTAACACTGTAAAGACAGAGAAAGAGAGAGAGAGAGAGAGAGAGAGAAAGAGAGAAGCCACGGCCACGAGAGGTTTAGGATCCCCTGCAGTGAAAAAGAGTTCTCTGTTATGCCAAGCACAGACACCCCACTGTGTGTGTGTGTGGGGGGGGGGGGCATCTCCTGCGGTTTGTGTGTATGTATGTGTCTGTGTGTATTGGGTCGAGATCCATGTGAGACAAACAGCTTCATTTTCTGGAAATCATATACACACACGCACACACACACACACACACACACACACACACACACACATGCACACACTTCGGCCAGATATATAGGCATTAGTGTGGGCGTGTGGGGGGACCATGTACCCATAAGACGCTAAAACCTTCCCAGGAAATCAGAAACGTATGTCTGTCTCCACGGTGGTCCTTTGCAGGCCGCTCACACGTTAGCCCCTCTGTATCTCTCCCTTCATCGCATCTCTTTCCATCCCCCTTATCTCTTATCTCTAGCTTCATCTGCATGTGGCCCCATCCCCCGCTTATCTCTGCTTTCTATCACTTTCTTTTTCTTCTTCTCTTTATGTACTTTGTTGTCTGTGTTGTCGTCGGTCTTGCCTGACTCTCCATTTCTCTCTCTCTCTCTCTCTCTCTCTCTCTCTCTCTCTCTCTCTCTATCTCGGCCTGTGCCACGGGGAGATGGCTCATAATTTGTGGCAACTGATAAGTGGTTGAAAAGGGAAAGTTAGCTGGAGCGTAAGGCCTGGGCTTATTTAGGAGCCTATAAATGATGTTGAGGGTGACCTTTCAACTCTGCCGACCTTTGACAGCAGGGGGACGTCTTAAAGATGATCTTCTCCACTCTGCACTTTCCACACGGATGTAAGAGGAGAGGGGTGTGTGTGTGTGTGTGTGTGTGCGAGTGTGTGATTCACAGCTGAGGGCACCCTCTCAGAGAGACCAGGAGTGCAGTCCGTCATGCTAAGCTCTGCTAAGGAAAGGTGAAGCCTGTTATTTATCAGCGTTGTGAGGTTTTGCCGCGGGAAGAATGCAGAGACACAAACCGCATAGCGACGAAACAATATTTCAAACTGGTGAATGAGAAAACAACGAGGAGCTTAACTTTACATGTTCTGTGTTTGCTTTGACCTTTTTCTGTTGCAGCAAGGAGGTTTCAGCAGTTGACTGATTATTGTGCACATACATATCCTGATAGCTAATTACAAGCATGCAAGTAGTCTCTCAGATTAAATTGCCTTGAAAGTATTTGATATAAAGTTTAAAATTGGCCTTTGAGCAATATCAGTAATTTCTTTTCATTTTTAAATGTGCCAGCCCAAACACTCAAAACTTTGATTAGGCCCCCTAAATTGACAAAAGTGCCTCTGACTCCTACCATGACTTGAAGCCTGAATATTAACATACAAAATGACCTATGTGGTATTCTAACCTATAATATAGAATCAATGAATTATCAGAACCTAACACCAAGTTGGAGACAAGAGAAACACTTTCTATTCTAAATCAACACTATGGTAAGTCAGGATTGCCACGCTTGCCTCCTACTTCATGTTAATGTCTACTAACTTACAATGAAGTGATAATGAAGGGCTCCAGCAACAGCTGCAAATCTTCACTGAGGAAAAGAAAAGAAAGGAGAGACCAAAAATTAAAAGTAAATTAAAAAACAATGCTCAGTCTTCCTTCAGAATGGCATAGTTTCATCCTGAAACACAAATAATTTAATTTTCACAATTCATTTAAATAAATCTAATTAAATTACCTAAAATTGTTATTTTACTTAAATTCGTCATCAAGCTATATCAAGAGCCAATCTTCATGTAGGCTAATAGTCAGCATTAGTAGATCCATACTATCTGGCTCAGGTTTATCAGGTCTATATTTAAAGAGCGAAGAGGACGAGACTCTTTTCTCTCCATAATTATCTGCTCAAGTATTTTTATAGGTCCAGGGAAGCAGCTGGACCTCTTCACTTTAAGACTTGAAGTACACTGAGAGTGCCAGGATTGCACTCAGCAGACATCTACTGCACTGTTTAATACGACTTCCAGCCCAGATTTACTGTGATGGCTTTTGAGGCAAAGAGGTATAATATGACAAAACATGGCCCCATAACCCGGGGGATATTCAACAATGTTTAGTGGCGGGACCCATTTAACTGGAGGACTGGTGAACAAAACGCTCTACTCCCTTCTCATGTGTAGAATTTCAATAAAATGGCGCTGTAAATCAAGGCTGGATTTCACTGAATATATAGGCCTCTGCATTTGAGGTTAGAGGAAGTGCTGTGCTGTTGTTGTGGCTAATATGGCTATGTCACTATAAATGACCCTTCAGACCACTCAATTTACTGACAACACAACATGTATTCTATCTTGTCCTGAATGTAAAGCAGACACTTGAAGGTGCACACCAGCAAATGCTGATTGATTTGACAGATATAGTATGTTACCATAAATTGACTATAACCCATAATAAATAAACAGTTAGAGTGTGTTTGTGTGAGATTAATTTATATTCCCCATAGTGGCAACATGCCTGGTTGGTTTAATGTAAAGATTTGAACATACAGTATGACAACTAATATTGTGTGGTATATGATGTCCATATGATGTAGTATTGTAATTGACATGCATATGATGTACATTGTAATGTGGTCCTGCATAATGATGTAGTATTGTAAATGACATGTATAATGTAGTATGTGGTATGTAATATGGTATGTAGGTGCATTTATAATCTTGACTTGAATGTGTGTAATTCACCAAGAAGGTTAACGACTGTCTGAACTGCAGAAAGCTATAGAACATGGATTTATGTTTCAGAACCTAACACCTTGTACTTCTTCTGTACTAACTTCCAGCTTGACTCCAACTTCAATATAAATAGAGAGGATGCCGTTATAGAATATAGATTATTAGTAGATATTAATTGATTTTTAATTTTAATTGTCTTTTTTATTGTTATAGCAGCTGACAAAGGTAGTTGCAGAAATTGTAAGTGTCTTAGTGTTTATATCTGGTGTTTATATCTGGTGTTTATAGAAATAAAATTAAACAGAAAGGAAAATACCTCAATAACTCCTTATTCAGTAACCAAATATTTCTCTGTGGTTACCCTTTACACCATTGCTAACATCAAGTGAATCCAGACAGCACACACAACAAAGATACGTGCACAACACTGGCACAAATTCACAGTGGTGTGGGGGCACGCTGATGGAAAGTGAATGTCAGCGGTCTCTTTATTTACTCTCCATATAAAACACTGAGCAGTAATTAAAAGCAGGTATACTCCCTAGCCAGTATGTAATTGACTGTTTCAAAGTGCCAACACTTCATAACCCATCCTGTGTGTGTGTGAGTGTATGTGTGTGTATGCATGTGCATGTGGGCAAGAGACAGGAAGTGCATACAAGAAAGAAAGACACTGAATGTGTATGTGGCATTAAAATGAAAAGCTTATAAATTCTGCCCCCCACCCCATAAGGATAAGGGTCAGCAATAGTGACACTGCAACGCTCTAGACTTTACGATGGCATTAACATTCAACCGTATTCATTATCAGTAAGTGTAGTGAGATGGACCTCACAGAGACCTTGTACCACCATCAAAAGGTGCAACGTTAATTTCAGCACGTGAGCAGAATGCTGGCTATACACGGGATAGCAGTTGTAGTTTAACAAGGACATCTATTTCGGCTTCTGCTTTTTGACTATATTATTGTATAGAGATAGTATTTTAGCATTGGCTCAAGTTTCCCCTCAAGTGTTTAAGTAACCCCCTGTAGGAGATTTGACAAACAATTGTCTATCAGAGCCATTGAAAGGCCTGTTACATGATTAGGGGGTTGCTAATCATGTAACAGGCCTAGCATCTTGAGCCACAACCCCCAAAAAGAAGTCTGAGACCCCTCTTCGTGCCCTCGGGGTGGTCACAAACTATGAACCACTTATTTTTGACAGAAGAACAATAAATACATGAAAAATATCATATAAAAAACCATCAGCACCACTGAACAATTCACCTTTATGTAAACATAAAACTAGATTAATACATTTAAAAACTAAGAAACAATGTGCGCTAATGATGCTCAAGAGTATCCCAGGGAAGTTGGACTTTGTCATTTCTGCGATTCATCACAGGAAATCAGTTCTACGTGCTAAGCCTTCACTGTGCTCTGGTTATGTTCTTATCTAAGCTGGTCTAACCTTTAGGAGAAAACGGGAACAAGGCAGCATCTGTTGTCAGCTGGTTAGCTCTCACATGCTGGCTAGCCCATATGCTAGCTCTCGTTGCACCGCCTTACATAAAGGCAAGGAAATGCACATTAGGATAGGGTAATTAGCGCTGAACGTTGCTAATTGATATTTGTTAATTAGGGTTAGGGGATTTGTGTTAATTAGTATTAATTACATTGTTAATCTGTTTAATTGTATTCCCTTTAATGTCCTTACAACAAAAACTGCAGAGACCAACAATTAGTATTCCTCTGAGACACACAGCCCTGATTGGTAATAAAGTGAATTAATGTTGATTAGCATGTAAACATTTATCCAGCCCTTTCCAACTGGTAATCACGCCTGGCCTTTACTATTCCACTCTTAGGCCTGTTACAGAGAAATATATGAGTGGCAGATTTTATGGGACATGGCAGTTTAGAAGTATGAAGGCCTGAGATAGTAAAATAAAGAAAGTGATATTATACATTATACACACTAGTCACAAATATTAAATATGGCATTAGCAAAGTCTCAAAATAGGTGTTCTCATTCGTGGGACATGGAAACAATGGGAAATACGGTTCAAACGGAACCCATCGGTTCAAACAATACTGTATGGCCCTTAGACTTGGCTTTTATTTATAAGTTGAAAACACGAATACATAACATAATGAAAAAACTGTTATAAGGACAAATACAAATAGAAAATGTAGACAGTTGTTAGACTGTATAGACTGTTTAAATAAAAAATAAATAAACAATGTTAAATAAATAACTGATTTACGAGGTATCTTTAAACATTGGATGATAAAAATAACTGATAACAGAATGGTCATCCTTTTAAACAAACTTGCAGAGAATAACAAATAAACATCAATAAAACTAAATTGATTCTTACAATTTTACACTAGACAGAAATTTAATCTATGCAGCTAAATGATTTTCATTTCAAAATGCAACACTGGCCAACATACAGTATTTTGGATAAGAACTTATAGTAATACTAAATGTAGTAACTTTGGTAACACAGATCTGTAAATATAGCGAGACAGTGCTATATGTCTATGTATTTATTATATTTAGTTGTCAGTTCGTTGTCTTTTGGAAAGATGGAGTCTCTCTGCACAGAGAAACTGTTGGATTTTAGAAATTTCGGCCCTGAAAGAAGACTGCTGCTCTTCATTCTCCTGGGAGCTGGAGAGAAATCGGTCAGACCCAGAAGTGGAACCGGGACATGGACCTGGCTCCTCTTTGGGTGTTTTTCCAGAACTAGAAGGGTGAGGAGACATTAAGTTTTCCCCAGTTATTTAGAGCAACTGGAAACACACAGCTCAAATTGTGCTAATTAGACCTTTTCTCAAGACTGTCTGGGTGTGTACAGACACATCTCCCTGACTCTCCTATGTCTATTGTGTTGCACCTGATAGGGAAGAACAACTGACACCTTCTTTATCATTGGTATTGAGTACATGCAGTTTTGCTATCAATGGACCTACAGCACTGCAAAACTGCAGCATGGCGCCCCCCAAACCATTCCATGTGTTTCTGTATCCCATAGAAAACTTCCCTAAAAAGGTCTACTTATATTTGCAATTAAACAAAGGGTTTGAAAACCTGGGCACTCGACCTTTAAAAATAAGGAAATCACGGATGAAATCAGCACACCCCTCCCACAATAAATGGGCTCACCTTGAAGAGGTCTGCCATGGCAGTCTGCAGACTGCACCAGAGGAGATGGAGACTATAGGAGAAGTGGCTCTGCTCCCCTACATAAAAATGAAAAGCAGAAAATATATATCCACTCATAACTTATTTATCCCTCAGTGGAGGTTAGATTTAAACATCCCCTTTCTTTTCAAAAAAAGAAAAGGGGGATATAGTAACTAAAACAATGCTCATATTCTACTTAAAATATAAGAAGAGAAGAAATGGCTAGGGTTGGGGTAAAAAAGGAGAGGAAGGGGCACAGTCATAGTTGTTTGGTTAGCAGCTGAGGGTAAGAAGGCGGAGCAGGATAGTCTATTGGTCTGGGTGTTTGACTTGGTGTCATCTCCTAGCCTACAGGTCTACAGAAAAGTGCCTATACTTGCCACTGGCCAGAGTGCGAGAAAAACCTACACAAACCAACCTGGACTTGGCTACAATCAGATCTACAATCAGATCTTCAGGAGGAACAGTGGGGACAATGTTCTGTTAAAAGTAGACAAATCCGATTGCTAACTGTACGTTGAAGAATCAGGACAAAAGTACAAAAAAGTAGCCAGGTCCAGGCCAGGGTTCAGAATGTCCCAGCAGAAAATAAAGACTTTTGGTGTTTACAGTTTGTTCCAAGTATCTGACCAGTGCTCTCTGTCATAATGAGGCACAGTGCAGTCGGACTCCCTCAATGGCAGGCAGCTGGACCTTATAACATGCAGTGACAGCCTGCGGCAATGGCAATAACAGAGAAAACGAGAGAGCGCGAGAGAGTGCGAAAAAGAGAAACAAAGAAGGCGAGAGACACCGGGAGAGGAGAAGGAGAAGGGAGCAAGCGGGTGGGAAAACAACGGGCGACGGGTGATGAAGTGAGAGAGCGAAAGAGAGCACAGCAGGAGATGGATAAAGAGTGAGTGAGTGAGAGCAGAGAGGTAACTAAGCGTCAGTTAGCTGGACTTTCCCTCCCACAGCTCATTTATTGTCTGTCTGGCCGTGTGTGTGCTGAACATGCAGCCATTGGGTCCTGTCACTCCACACTTAGACTTAGCATGTCTCGCAAATTGACATTGTGAACTCTCGGCAACGTTCTCAGGGCGCATTCCCTACAGGTCACTGTCACCTTTGTGTTGAAAAACACTGAAATATAAAGTTTAGAAGGTCGACTGGTTGTCAAAGTGAGGGTCACGGACCAGCTAAGAGTTCACAAGATTCTTTCAAGATTAATAATAATCTTTATAGACTAGATATTTATTTTTAATAATTTGACTTGCTAACTAATTGTATTAATTTATTTTGTTAGCATAATTTATGATAACAATTTAGGCTTGAACAACTTCTATTTGGAGGTCATGGGGCAAAAAGCATGAAAACCGTGTATAGCATGTATATTTATCTGAAAAGGTGAAGTCTGGTTAATTTAGAAGCCATATTGGCAAAGCAGATCCACAAGTGTCCTCCAGGTCCTCCCTTTGTGACATATTACAGCATGATACAAATAAAAATCGGTGCTGTACCAAATGGCTCCTCGGCAATTTGATTGTGTTCAGGTGCAGACACAAAGAGGTAAGTCCCCGCAGTACTGTCGTGACCTCCTCTGGGCCTGCTGCCGTGAGCGGCGCACAGCGGCCATTTCCTGATGCTATGCATCAAGCTGTAAGAGAGAGCAACACCTTGGTTTTTTTACCCTGACGAAATGGCCTTAGATGGGAACGCGAAGCGGAGGAACGTCAGTGGTTACAATTCATTAACTACATAGCTGTGGGATTAGACCATTCAGCAGAATCCCTTCTAGGACGCATTACGTGGGACAGGAATACATTGACATGTATGTCGCTATCCATCATACTTGGGTCTTCTGAAAAGCTTCCCATATTTATTTGTATGGTCCTGAGAGAGAGTTGATAAATAATATCTTAATTTTCAGTTTCATAAAAACAGATTATTTTATAGGCAATACCTGCCCTGCTCTTAAAGACTGGCCTGTTTCTTATTTCTTGCATTTCCTGTCAATTAGGTTGAGTTTCTGACTTCCTATGGCCACCCTTGTGGATGAAACCAGCATTACAACTACATTGTTTTGGTTTGAAATTCAGAGAGTGTGCCCCTCCCACACTTATGTGTTAAATGGCTGGCACTCCTCTCTACTCCTACTCCTACAGAGCTCCTAGGCAACATTTTCTCTAACCATCCGCCTGCAGCAAAGGGCTAGGATGTACATTTGTGGTTCGGAGGGAATTATAATAAAATCAAGCCTTTAAAAAAGGAAAAAAGCCATTTTGTCTTATTTTTAATCCCTGATTGATGATTTAATTTACCGGGTCTTCTGCTGATGTTTCTTGGAAGGTGTCTTTGATAGCCTTCCACTCTCCCTGCTGGTCCCTTTTGATGGAAGATGGAGGCCATGAGACACTGGAGGTACTGAGCAGATCTGACACCCGGCTAATCACCATGCTGTCTGGGAGAGAAAAAAGTGTTTTGAAAGTCGAATGATAAATGATGCGAAGGTGATTTAAATAGCAGAATAGCCCCTTTATCTAGATTACTACTGCGATGTTGCTGAATCCCACTGCAATGTGTTAGCAACCAATCCACTTCTGTACTGTTGGCATCTGTAAGAGCAACTTTTACCTCTGTTCTGTTTGGCCCTCAGGAAGGTAGGTATTGTGCAGGACATCTCAGACTTGTCAAAATCCTGGGTTATTGGTTACAAAACAGGTAATTCCAGCAAAATGTAAGTCAAAGATAACAAACAAAATAACTGGCTTTTACATTTCAGGCCTTAAGCAAACATGAGCACACCAGCTAAATGACAACTTTGCCTATACATAGTTTACATACAGTATGTACAGTACCTACAATCCCAAATACCTGAAGACAGGCCTGAAACAGCACATATACCTTTTTCCTCGGAGCCAGGCCCCATTCAAATGATGAACTGGGTGTCTTATGGTAAGCTGAGGCAGTGTAGTCAATATCACCAAACAGCTTTTCTTGTGCTGAAGAGGGTTTGGAGCTGCAACTCTCTGGTGGTGCATCCTTCTCCTGACACAGCGGAGGGGTGGTCTGCTTCAGAACCATCTTGTTTATTGTAGCCTTGTCTTCTGGGTCTTCTAGTTCACTGCTGCTCATGCACTGCTGATGCTGTCCTCCAGGTTCTTCCGCAGTGGAAGGGATAGGTGTGGAGAAACCCTCACTAATGCCCCACCCGGGCAGGAATAAAGGTGAGGCTTCAGGACCATGGAGGTCTACATGCTTCACTCTGGTGCCAACACAAGATTCACTGAGGGGCCAGGCATCACTCTGGTCAGCTTCACACACATCTTTTACAAAGAGGTCTATCTTTAGCTGGCTGTCTGTTTTATTAAAGGGAGCTGAAGAAGTGGTCATGGAAGTCAGGAGCCCATTCCCATGGTCTGACGTTTTCTGGCTTGGAGGTATAGCATGTGGTTTCACCACTCTCTTCATACTCTCTTCACTCCCACGTTTGTCACGCTGTTCTTCAGTCTCCATGGTGCGGCTGGTGACATCAGAGGGTTCAGACACTTTAGTATTGATAGCAGAGTCAGGCCGCCTGACTCTGCTAGGACTATTCACATGTGACTGCGCCAAACGCTCTAATGGCGGACCAGATAGGTCTTCTGTTGTGTGGCTTGCAGACGCTTCGGTGGTTTTCTCACTGACTTGCTGGACAGTGTCACGGGTGCAGGCTTGGACGCCATTATGACCGAGGTTTTGAATGCCGTCATCAAGAGACTGAGGCACATAAGTGAGGGGTTGGAGTCCCTCTAGAGTCTCAACCCTATGCCCCTCGTTCGCACGGCTTCTGTCAGCGTCCATCCCAGTGACGTCCTCAGACAGTGTGTGTGAGTGGTGGGACTCCAGCGAGCGATCGGGTTGTGGTTCACTGCTGTCCTGGGGGTCAATGCACCGTGGTGCGGCGCTCCTTCCCGTGCCTCTGCCTGTGTTATCAGCAGACGTCTGGTGGGGTAGCTCCGTTTCTGGTGTACGCACCGCCAGTCTTCCTCCCTTCTCGTCTCCGTCTGTCCTTGCCTCCGCTTCTCGGGCCTTTCCTTCTTTCTCTGCTCCATCTTTGGTCTCTGATCCATCATTTCCAGTGGTTCCTCCTTCTCTGCAGTCCTCTCTGCACACCTCCCGTGCACCCTTTGCCCCCTCCATCGCACCCCCTTCTCCTCCCTGTTCTCCCTTACTACCGCTTATGTTCCCGCCATCTCGCTCCCCTTCTGCTGGTGGGTTACCAACAGCGTGTGTTGCTTCGTAAACAGACATGCTGTCAGGCTCTGATACTGACACGCCAGTGCTCAGCTCAACCGCCGACATACAGACATGTTCATCCGCCAGATCTGAGACCAGCGTGGGCTTGCTTTCACTTACAGTTGGGTTGGTTATGTTGGGTATGTCAGTCTGGCGTCCTGTTGCCTCAGAGAGAAAATGGAGACTAACGAGATTGTTGGCGGTGAGCGGCGTGGCACAGGGGGTGGATGGTATTTGCGGTTCTCTGTATTCTGATGACTGACAGTTCCATAAGCCGTCTTGCCCTGGAAAGGGAACACAAGGTGTAAGTAACATAACATAACATAACGCAAAGTAACGCAATGTGGTGTAACGTAACTTGTTCCAGTGTGATATTTTGCATTGTTTTCATATAAGTCACAGTGTCATATTAAACAACGTAGTAGCATCATCTCTCAACAGTGATCTGTGTTTTCATCAAGATGGCTGACCTTTTTTGACTTTTGACTTTGCTCCAGCTAAGTTCTTCATTGCCTCTGTGACCACCAGAGCGTCTGGGTCTCTGTTCTGAGGGGGGACTGAGCCATGCAGACTGCCCAGGCTAGACAGCTCACGGCTGGGGTTGGATTCACTGAGTGACCCCACCTCACTTGTTCTCTTCACCACATGGCAACAGTCACTTATCTGTGAAGGAACAACACATTTTTATTTGTATTTGTATCATAGGGGTTACTGCTCCTATTTACAGTATTGTCACATACAGTATGACAATAAATGCATTAAATTTGACATAAACTGTAGTTTACACTGGAGGTCTGGATGGAGTCACTGATGATCTGGCTGGGCGCAGTTTGGTCCACAGCAGTCGTATCCAGTCCAATGTCCATGTTCCATTCTGAGAAGAGAAATAAAATGCCACTTGGAGAAATATGAAGGAAAGGCTGTTGCTTTAAGGTAAACTGTTAAACGGATACAATACAGATGGCAACACCTTCTGTGTCAACCCCAATAAATGCTGTAGGTCTGGGAAAAGGGTTTAAAATGTAACTCATTCTCGCAACTTTGTAAAACGAAGACTCCTCCGAAATCAAGGTGATATAATCAATACCTGTCATGTGGTGGTTCTGCGTATTCAGTTCATATTCCACGGTTTGATCCTCTATGTTCATGACAGAGTCCTCTACAGGGATCTTCATTGACTCCAAGTTGTTTTCACTGGAGCACAGTGTATTCTCTGTCATAACACTGTGACTCCCTTTAGCGGGTTTTTTCAGGCCTCTCTGAAAAGCAAAAGACATGTAAGTGATACATGCTGTCACTTCTACTGTTTCATTTCTAAAAGTCAGATTTTGCATCTATCTCCATCCACGCCTGGTCTAAAAATGTGTCTCCTGTGACCATATGTCATGATATGTTTTCTTTTCTTTTGAGGCTCTCCCTTTTTTCTTTCTTTCTGTTTTAATGCTCATTTAGATTGTGTTTATCAAGTGCAGAAAGAAGACTACTGTCAAGTCTAGTGTATAATAGAACCACAACCGGATCTTGTTGTGAACACAGGTGTTCACATCGGAAGTAAGCACAAGCCGTTCCACATATGCGTGTGTGTGTGTGTGTGTGTATGTACCCCTTGCTCCTGAGCATGCAGTATGACTTGTGACGATAACTCCGAGTGTTTCTGGTGGAGCTGGTCGTAAGCTTCTGTCACGGCTTGGACATGGATCCGCTCACTGCTCGCATGTTCTAGCAAAACTTTCCTCTGTCCACACACACACACACACAACAAAGGAAAAGCCCAAAGCCTGTTTAGGTACCACTTTCAATCTCGGCTTGGTTTCTCCACAGACTTCTAATCAGTAAAAAGCTGTTGTTGACTGCAATAGCCTATACCCATACCAAAAAAAAGCTTGTTACAGTAAATAATGAATCCAGTTTCTTTGTATTTCCCCTTTCCTTTATTCCCTCCTGACTGTAGAGCGTTACCTCTTTCTCCCAGCGGGTCCTGGAGGAGGTGTAGTCCTCCATCAGTTGGCTGATCCTGTCTTCCAGCGCGGCGCTCTTCCCTCGCATCACATCGTGTTCCCGCTTAAGGGCCTGTCGTAAAATTAATCACCCGCAGGATTTTTAATGCAATACTTAGTTTTTATGTGTTTAGTTAACCCGAGCGGAGGGCCCTAAAGAGGCCAGAGAGACAGAGGGAAAGAGCTCGCGAAAGAACAAATCAGTTGGGCTGTGTCATGTTAATAATGATTTTAATAAATTAATCAGTAGGTGGATTAAAATGAGAAGGGGGCTGAGGAGAGGAGGGATGGAGGACAATAAAGCGTACGGCTGTAAGCAGAGAATAAACACGCTAACTGTGATTCAGTTGTGGCGCGGGCCGCGTGTGCTAATGTGATGTTGTGTGATATACAGCGCCATCTGTCTCGTTTATGGACGGGCAACAACAGCCATCTCTTATTCCTGTGCTTGTATAAATTTTGTCTGTAATCATTTAAATAGGGGCCTGAAAAATCCATGATACACACCATAGACCATTGGTTCCCAAAGTGGGGGTCGGGGTCCCCTCAACGGATCACAGGATGTTGCTGTGGGGCGCCGAGTTTATTTTGAAATAATCATATTTCTTTTTTCTTTTTTTGATTTGATTAAATATTATTATATTTGAGTTCATATTGTTTATCATTTATAAAGTTTTGTTTTATATTATAAAATTATTTTTTGTATGTAATTATTTAAAAAATTAGATGACATTTTGGGTGTGTTTTAATGTCATATTTCTGGGTTCCCATATGAAGCATTTTACATGAACCCAGCCAGCTAAAGCTACAGCATTAACCCCAATTCAGGCAAGACGGTCATAGAATATAACCAACATTTACCGTATAGGGCCTGTGAAACAAACAAACAAACAACTTTTTTATAGCTAGTTCATCCTGACGTCACCAGAACAGCCAGTAGTAGAGATAGGGGAGAATGATTTTTCTTTCACATTCTAACCTGGTGCTCCTGTCTATGTGTCTGTAGCTCTATTTCTGCTCTGCTTAATCCCTGGGTCTGGTTCAACAAGAGTTGCTGGGCCTGCTGGAGAGAACTCATGAACTCCTACAAACACACACACACACACACACACACACACACACACACACACACACACACACACACACACGCACACAAAAGAAAACAGATTACACACACACGAAAAGACAGACACACATTGCAAATATTCAGGGTCGGCGTCACGAGTTACTGTGCCCCCCCTAACCACAGGCTGCCTTTGGTGCCAAACGTAGCATTTTATTGATATATATTTATCACATTAAATGAAATGAAATAAAAACAAAAATAAGAAAGAAAAAACACAGCTCGTTAGTATTTGCGTAAGGTCCCATTTGGGCAAGTATTATGCTCATTGGTCTGGTGATTTGTTTTTGTTATTAAGTTGATACAGTACGTAAGTCAGTTAGTTAGTATTTCAGAAAGTGTAAAAGGACACTGTCCTTGGGAGGTTCAACACAAGAACTCGCCACCTACAACTCTTCTAAAAGTAAGACATGGGTTTAATTCACTTGATGCCAAGCCTTAGCGTTCATGATTATTAGGCAAAATGTTGAAATATTGCATTTCTTCGTAAGAGTGTAGTATAAGCTTGTCTATTTATTATGATTATGATGATTATGTTCTAATGACGCGCACCGTGTGTGTGTGTGTGTGAGAGAGAGAGAGGGACAGAGAGAAAGACGTGGCTTGCACATATAGGTACAATTATGTGCATAGTGGGTGCACAGCATAGTGTGTGTGTAAGAGAGAGATAGAAAAGCAGAGAGACTTTGCAGCATGTTTTGAAATGAGCCTACTGGGTTGGTGTTTTCGTTGACTACAGGAAGCTCATATAAGCATAAACATACCGGTAATAGATTTCTCGATAGTCAGTTTTGGTGCCCCTCCGCGTCTACCCAAATGCCCCCCCCATTAACTTCGTTCTGACGCCGACCCTGCAAATATTACACTCATGTTACTGTAAAGTATAAATGACAGCTGGCAGTGTGTGATGTATTGCACATATATCCTCACCTGCTTTCGGGCTCTTTCTGATGCATTCTCCTCCAACAGTTTCTTATTCATTTCAGTTTCCTTAACGTGGGAGAAATACATATAGAGCCTTCTTTAGCAAGGCACCGAAGCCCTAGCAGGGTTAAGTTATTATTCCCTGTTACCTGCCAACGTGCCTGTGGTTTCTAGTTCGTCATTCAGTCTCTTCCAACAGTGTTGTAAAAGAGCCAGGATTGGAATGTGAACCAACAGAAGCAAGTTCGGCTACTCGTCAATTTTGGTCAGCATTTCCTGATTCTGTATGAAGACACAGTACTGTATGTTTACCATGAGGAGTCTCTGCTGTAGCTGGTGAACTTGCTGCTCTCTGGTTGACAGACTGCTGGCCTCTGAATGTGGGACTGGAGAAACCTTGGCCTTTATCTGCCTCTTATTCAGCTCCTCCAATTCCTGCGGACGGAACCATACATTCAAATACTGAAAACAAAACAAGACCGCAAATGTTAAACTGTCTTTTATGCTTTGGTTGGCCATGCATGTGAATGGTTTTTACAGGCTAACATCCACCATGAAACAAATAAATGACAGAAAAATTCAGATTTTTAGAGATGTAAGATGTAAAATATAATACCATGTGTCACCAAACATACAGTTGTATTGTTAATACCATCATACATTAACTAGATATTAGTGTGAATAAATGAATTAATTGCATGAAGAGATCGCGGTCAGTGTGCAAAAACCTCATATCAGCACATGGATGTAGTGAAGTTGAAAGTCTAAAATATGAATTTTTTCACACACCTGCTTCAATGAGACGATGGTAGATTCTAGTTTTTCCTTGGTGGAAGTCAGTTTCCTATTGACTCTTATTGCTTCATCAACTGTAAGAAAAGACATAATAATTACACACATGGGAGGAGACAATAATGATTATAAATACCAACCACTGTAATAAGAACCACCTAATGTCTAACATAATGTCCTATTAGATTTAGAGGGCAGACAAGGACAGAGCTTTTATTAAAAACAACTCAAAGTAAACAAAAATAACTTGACATGCATTCAAAGTCTTACGTAACCTGTTTTATTAGAGAAAAATATGATAGCGCTTCTGGACAGTTTCCAGAGAACACATTCTATAAACATACGCTATTTTAAATTAGCGTTAGTCTCGGCAGCCAGAGACAACAGCATCACTGTGTCACCATTTAACATAAATAGAGATAGTCGGGCCTAGAACAGCAGACAGGTTTGTTTTGACTGGCCAAGCAGGGTAGCTGCAACAATGTTAGGCTTGAAATATGGGATCAGGAAAGCTACCTGATAATATATACACATTCATACAGTCAACAACAGCTTTACATTTTTTGCTGATTAGAAGCCTAGAGGAACCAAGCCCAATTAACAGTAAAAAATAACATTTTGGATGCATCCATCCATCCATCCATTCATCATGGCTACCGTTTTGCTCCAGCTTCTCGTGGGCCAGTTTGACCATGGCACACTGCTTGGACAGAGCTCTGAAGCGCTTCTCCACCTCACCCAGCTGGCTGAGGTGATTGTCCTTAGACCTGCACTTCAATGCTAACTTCTGTTCCTGTGTTGGGGCAAAGAGGAAGCCAGGGGGAAAAAACATGTTCAGAATGTAGTACTGTTAACCATGTATTATCTCAAACTATGCACTATTGCAGTGATTCTTCAGCTAGAAGGATAACCAGTTTAGCGCATGTGTGAGCCAAAAAGAAATGGTTAAAGATATGATTCTGCTTTCTCAACCTGGTTTATTAACCTCTGAACATCTGAAAAATAACAGTAATAATTATCCACCCAGTTTTCTCATCCCTGTTCAGTCCCTTTGAGTTTGAGCTACACTATCTGGTTGTGAGGCAGGGACACGGATATCATTCCATGCAGGGTCAATGCAAGGTCTTGAATCAGCATAACCTGAAGGACTTCAGGTGTGATGAACCAGATTATCTGGAGGAAATCTACACAACCCACATTGTGGAAATATCCTCCTTGTATTTTATTAGTTAGTAAATCAGTCAGAGAAAAGGTTTACCCTTAAACTTAAATATAAGAGTGAGCTGCCAGTATTCCAGATGTTGATGTCCAACTCAGAACACCGGAGTCAAATCCTTTGTGGTGTATGTGACAGGACTCCAGTGTAATGCATTGCACTAAAGCACTTTACAGCCTGCCATCGCTGTGTGATTGTCTGTATCAAGCAGTTACCATTCTCTTCCTCTCTCCAGTGCAATAATTTCCACTTTCCTCCCTCCACTACCCTGCCAGCCTCTCCCTAACCCCCCCCCCCCTTCGCTGGGTTGTGTGGGGAAGGCTCAACTGAGCGAGGCCCGGTTATAAAACTGTTTAATATTGTTATTTCCTATGCTGCGCGGGCAGTTCAAGTGTCACGCACTCCCTTCACCGTTACCTCTGATGAGCTGCTGTCCACCGGCCTCATCCTCCCCTTCACTTTCTGTCCCTCCCACCTACCTTCGGGCAACAATTTGTGTGATTGGAAAACTGTTCCTTACCAGCTCACTTGATTTCTTCTCCAAACTGTACTTGGACAACTGTGAAAAAGTAATAAAAGAGAGACAAAGGAAGTCAAGTTGTACACTGCTTCAACCTTAAAGCATGAATAGAAAGAAATATACAAACACAATGATCTCATTTAATGGATCAACATGATAATGAAAGGTTTCCCTTTTGCCTTTTACAATAATTTAGTACAAATCCAACCTTTGTTAAAATATTAGCTATATTATAATTTGCTGTAGTGAAAGCAATCAAATTTGCTTATTAAATTAACAATTTAGAATGAAACACATCTTGATGTAAATGCATATCAAATTACGCCAATCTAAACTGCCACTCGAAAAAAAGCTGTAAATGAGCAAAATCCACCAGACCATGTCATGACAATGAACCCAATCAGGCCTCAATTTCACCCAGCACCCCAGTGAGCGTCGCCCAGATAGAATATCAAAAACAGCCTCTATTGTCCCCGTGACATGGCAGAGCTGTTAAAGAGCAGTGGAGTGTGGAGCTGGCAGTATATCACCTCGGCACTGTCAGGCCTCGAGACCAACATCCCTGGGCCCTGACCGCTTCAGGCCCGCTCACTCCACCACTTAGAAAACATATTACAATGAATAGAATGTCCAGAACTGCCAATGAAAGACGCTTGGACTCGGATCCTCGCATGTAACAGAGGAATGGTGGTTATACATTTGTGTGTAGGAGTGTGTTTATTGTGACACTGTACCTGTAGCAATTTAAGCTCCTCTATCAAGCTGCTAACCTCCTTCTCCTTTGAGTCTGCAAAGAGTTGGTGTTTTCCCTAGAAGGAAACACCAGCTTTGTGATTTGAAACCCATTATATAACTAAATGATAAATAAACTAATGGGTACATGAGATTTGAATTCATTATGAGGTTTCTGTTCATGTAAGTAAAATCTGCACAGAAGGTGACCTCTTTCACAACAACCCTTTCATACCTTTTCCTCCTCCAGAACTCTTATTTTGGCCTGGAACTTAAGGACAGGAAGATCAATTATTCTCCATGTTTCCATGTTCAGAAAAAAAAAGTAATGTCTTAGTCCAGACACTGCACACATTGTACCTGCTTTTTATGACTGGCGATCGACGCTGCATGTTGGCTTGACAGTGTTTCAATTTGATGTTGTAAGGATTCCTGCCATAATTAATAGTGTGCAACATATATAATTATACAAACATGATACACTACTATTATAGTTTATGCGTGATCTGTACACATTCTGATAAGTACAACCTTTTGCCATTCAAGCTCTTGTTTCTCCAAAACCAGTTTACTGATTTGTTCCTCAAAGCGCCCCTCTGCATCCTGAAAGAGGGACATATGCCATACTGAAACAAACACACACCACAGGACACACATATCCTATCAAGTTCTTCCCAATCACATGTGCTTGTGTGACACCTCTAAATGCAAAAGCAGAGCAATATATTTACAGTACATTCACCTGTGGATGGTTACAGGATGGCCGTTGGAAATGTGGTACACAATCATTACTCAGCTTCTAAAATTATTATATCTCTTCTTTCAGTTAAGCACAAAAAGTTAACATGTGGAGTTGAGCCAGAACTTTTTGGTAAGTATTATCCACCCTATTATATTTTACAGAAGCACACACACAGAGAGAGAGAGTGAGAGAGAGAGAGAGAGAGAGAGAGAGAGAGAGAGAGAGAGAGAGAGAGAGAGAGAGAGAGA
>JAODLI010025774.1:0-20853 GCA_027575585.1 Percopsis omiscomaycus | reverse complement strand
CACACACACACACACACACACACACACACACACACACACACACACACACACACACACACACACACACACACTTCCTTCTCCTCATGAATTTAATTATTGGCTCTGCAAGTAAATAAGGTTCAGTTGATTAAACTGTTTTGTTTTCTTTAATGGCCACATCTGCTGGCGGCGTCTGAGGTGTATTTGGTTACGGCGTTGCCCAGACATTGCTATTCTTATCATAGTTCAGGACGCTCAGGAGGAGACGGAGGGCAACGGTCACTTCCTCGCGTTTCATTTTCTTTGACATCAGCTGTTTTATCTCAATTATAGTACCAAAACACATCCAGGAAGGTGAGATGCTTGACCTTTAAAAGCTGGCAGCCTGCAATATGGCAACATACACAAGTATGCATCGACGTGCTGGATAATGATGTGACTGTTCTGACGTTTGAGAGTGCATAGTAAATAAACGTGGCATTGCTGGATATACCTATTACTATTAACTATTTAAATTTATTTATTTAAATTCATAAGCGAACACACAATATTTTTGAGTAACTTGCATATAAACCTCAGCATATTCATTTTTTCGATTGTAACATTACAATTGAAAAACATTATTGGATTATTTTTTACTATTATTATTTTTTAATTATTCGATTATCTTTAAAAAGATGTGCAAAAATGTGGTGTTTATATTGTATGTTTTCATGTGGAGGTTTATTGTTTGCCACCCCAAACTCCTTTAACCGGGGGGGGGGTGTTAAGAACCAGTGTCTGATGGCATCTAACAGTGCTATTATTAAACTTACAGGCCAGGAAGCAGTCCAGGCTGAAAGAGATGTTGTCGAGGGACAAAGCTGAAGCAGGTCCATCTTCTGCGCTGAACTGAAGCCAAAACCTGCAGGGAGAATGAGATATTCACTTACGAAGTAGTCTCTGTTTTGAGCAAACTGTTGGATGGCCTCAATCTTCAAAGATTTAATTATGAAGGGCGCTTATAACAGATGCTGAATGTTAGCCTTTGTGGTATGTGAAAGCTTGGTCCATATTGGTGAATACTTAACCATCCTCCTCTATAACCAAAGACACCTCTAAACAGCCTGTATACAATATAACATGCTCAGTCCCTCAGTCATACTGTTCTCATTTTTACATGTGAGGACAGTATGACTATTGCACGTATATGAAGATAATCTGTCTTGATAGTGTGTGGTTTATATTTAGACAATAATTTGATCAGTATCACATCACTGTTACTAATGCGTTTCATGGTTTATTGAATTGGAAATGTGGGACAGAGATTTTCTGTTCATCTATATTTGCTGTGAGATAAAATACAGCAGTGAGGATTCAAACAATTAAATGTACATCCTTTTGGATGTCATTGGTTGTCCATGTTTTGGGCATATCACTAACTGATTCCTTTAGAAAATGCTAATCACCTAACAAGCACACAAGCAGGAACTATTCAGTCCTGAATGTTATTTATGCTGTGCTGTATTGGAGATAGTAGAAGGCCACAGTTATAACAGGTTCACCTGTGCTATGAGGACATGCCATTCTGGGCAGCTGACTACATAAATCCAGGAATCAAAAATGAATGACCCTCATGAGAGGCACATTATCAAAGCTCCAACGGTAAAGACGTACCCGCCGAGAGCAAACAAACAAGCCATGTCTAGGATTTTGTTTTTTTCTATTTTGTCTTAACCCCCTTTTTCAAGGGGAAAATCAAGGGCCATTGTACAGCAGCATACATAGGGCATACCCATGGTACCAGACACCAGGCCCTTATGGGATATATTCTTTTTGCATTATTGAAAGTAAAGGGGTTGCTGGAAAAGGGTAACGATATGCATTTGTGAGGGGAAAGAATGAATAAAGGCTTGGATCTCTGAAGCCTAGAAAGCACTAAAGTTGCTTTGTGTGTGTGTGTGTGTGTCAGTGTGCACATGCATGTGTGCGATTGTTCAAAGTAGGGTACTGGGATCTACTCTGTCAAAACATCTACTTATTTTGTCCCCATGAAATCAAAACTGATGTTTCAAAGCTTTTAGTATGTATCTTCTTGGATAAATGGGCACTTATATACCAGTAACTGCCAAAAACTTTGACAGATACTGACAAGTTTGATATTTCCTTGAAAACAGAAAATAAATCCTCATCCTGCAATACAAGACATATAATAAAGTTCCATCGAATTAAAGGGAAAATGCAGGATATGCTAGTGGTTAGGGTGGTTACCTCCCGGTCGAAAGGTTGTGGCTTTAATACCTGACATGCCCTGGGAAAGATGTCTACCCCCTACCTGCTCCTTAATATTTGTAACTCAACTTTGTATGGTGGCAAATTTACCATGAGTGTCTGCTAAACGACCTCATTGTAAATTCATTTTCAGAATTTGGATGTCCCTCCCCTGTAAGGGCTTCACCCCAAAAACAAATAGGCCTAGGGATTCACTTCATCCCTGTCCGATTCATAGATAAAGCCAGTAGGCATAGGTGAATGTTTTTTCTAGCTAGTAGTAGCTAAAGTCAGGTTTTGTGGAGATGGGTTGTGTGTTTAACACATTTGCGACTGTAGAACCAAGAACCAAGAAGTCAATGTCCTGCCCTAACTCCCTTTTTAGGAGGAAATACATGCATACTGAATAAAGTCAAGCTTCGTAAGCCATTTCATTGGGCACATTAGCTCATGAAGTCAGTGAGGGATATGTCATACCAGTCTGCCAGTCCATACAGGGGAACAATGATTAGTTTCCAGCCGCTCTCTGATCGCGGTTTGCTGGAGGACTGCCACAGTCTGTGCTGCTCCTCAGGACCAGTACTGTTCTCTACTAGCCACAGAGAGAGCGCCCCCTTCTGTGAGCCTCCAGAACACAGCCAGAACCGCACCTGTTGAAGGTCAGAAATGGTAATTTGGCACACAAACTAAAGTTTCCGCTCAATCAAAATAAAAAACATCAATATTTAGCACAGTAGCATCAAAAATTGGCATTGGGTGACATAGTTAGACGTGCTTTGGTTTGGTTTTTGAGGCATATACTGAAAAATTATAAGCATGGGTGTCACTAGAGGCAAACTTCCAGCAATATTCTGTCAATAATGAGAAGTTTCCCATTACAATTTATAATGTACAATTAGCCACTACTGGCAAACATGTTCACAGTGGTTTGATATTGTTGCATTGTGTTTTGTTGTTGATTCAGTTGTATTTATTAAATCAATTGTATTATGTTGAATGAGCAGTGTTTTGATTTTACCAGAAAAACACAAAATATGAATTTGCGGCAAACTTAATGCAAACATTCTAGCAAACCTGCAGCAAAAAATGTAATTAAGAATAAATTGTTTGCCAGAAGTTTTCCACAGAATTAGCCAGAAGTCCACTGCAAGTTTGCCACAAATCCAACAGAAGTTTGCCAAAACCTAATTTGCATATGAAAATATGACTTTCCTGCGGCAACATTGCCAAAGGTTAACCACAACTATCTGCTAGAAACCTAATTTTTTTTGTAAGAGTGTAGGGCCAGCTCAACTGGCAACTAATCATTTTAAATTATATGAACCTCTCACCTGTCAGAAGCACATTATTATGCTAACTTTTTTATGCTAATGCTTCTATTTTACGCTTCACTGAAAATGGAATTAGTTTTAATTCTTAAATCCTACCCCTAGCACTTCTAGCAGCAGGTACTGTACCTCTTAAATGTTCACTGCAGTGTATCAAGAAAGCTTTAATTTCTGTGCATTCACCCAAAAATCAATAAAAATCCACTCAAAGCTTTTTTCACACCAGACTGATGATTCGTATGATTTTAGTGCTACTCTGCTTGTGCATGCTGCTGCATAACTCAAGCTAATTCAGCGCTCAGAAAACGCTGGGTGCTGGCTGTGCTACGGGCAGTCGTCAAATATAAAAAAGAAGCAGGTCTGAATGCGAACATGCCTGACAAAGCACAAGACACAACCCCTTGCATCCGCAGCATTTGCGGCTTTCTAAATCATTGCCAGCAGTGGCCAACATATGCACATCAGCATGCCTATTTTCCCCCATTGCTATTACAGCAAACAGTTTAACAGACTGAACACATAGGAGTGTGTGCAATCTTGCTTGCTCCAAGCAAGATTGCACTCATCCATAACAGCTGTGTGGTCCTTATAATGACTTGGGGGAGGGGAGGGGGCACCGTATGGTGACTTGACTCAGACATCAAGATTTTGGATGTTGCTCAGTGTGCACTTGGCAAGACATGAGAGTAAACATGATCTGTAACTAATACTGCCCCCCCGCCCAAAACAAAAAGCGGGCTGACTCTCCACCCTGGCTATTGGTAGGGGATTTGAAGTGTCTAATCTAAGGGGATTTGTCTAATCTTTGGCCCCATGCCAGAAACCCACCAGGCTACTGTAGGCCTGGGTCCTGTGGTGCAATCTCATCTCAAAACCCACCGAACATTTATAATTCACACCTGAAAGGCAATACGGCTGTATTTCAAATCCCTCATACCCTCCTTTCTCTCAAGTCTTGCTTGATTTCCCCTCCTGTTTGCTGTGATGCACATTTCTTAGCCTGGTCCACCTCCATATTCTTGCCCCATCTCTCCCTCACTCATGACAGGGCCACAGCCCTGTCCATTAGCACCTCTTACTTACATGAATGCCAGGGATAAGGTAAACCCTGGCTGGCCTTGACTGACATCTTGACCAGCTGAAGCTGTTTAGCAATAGTACATATTTTAATAACCTTTATACAGTAACCATTCTATCTTAAAGTGGTAGCAGGCAAATAACTTAGATTAAAGGCCAGGTGTCCATTTATGTATGCTGGTATTATGTTCATTATTGTGCTTGTTTTAAGCAATGTGTGTACTGTGGTATACAGAAAAGCAGAGCAGAGTTAGCCTTGGCTATGATATAGCATTGATGTCTGTAGCAGGGAGGGTTTGTTATCTGGGAACAGGACGTCCAGTGGAGCCGTGTGGTAGCAGATACCAGCCCAGAGAGAAGGAAGGGATGAAGTCATCTCAGAGAGGACAAACCACGAATTACCATGCCCATGTTAGAAACTTGTTGTCTAGTATATAATACTGGTTCAGGAAATGATAAGTGGTCGAAATTCATGAACTGACACTGAGGTGAGCAGGGGTATGTAGTGAGAACCAGGATTCTGATTTGTATTTTTAATATCTTTATTAAAACTGATTTTATTGATTTAAACGTATTGTGTCCTCCTATTTAAACTCCATCAAATGAATACACAGAACTGGTGAACTGAGACCCAGATTCCATTAGTGGCCAGAGGCCAGTGTCACTTTTATTCATTCTCATAAAGAGACATCCCTGTGACAATATGTACAGTAGATAATGTAATCACAATTGACAGGCACATGTAGGCTACATCTGTGCAAACGCTAAATTTAGCTTGGTCCAATTGCGCTGTAACTGCGTTGTTGATAAGATGCAAACACAACTATGACGGGTTTATAAATATGTGTGTGTGTGTGCATGTGTGTGTGAGTGCGAGCGCATGTATATTATACGTGATTATACTCACTGTACACGGAGAGTTTCTTAATGGAGGGGGGAACAGAGGGCTTCTTAACAACGCAGAACCCTGTTGGCCTTTGGACTGACTTCCTTCAACGCTGAACGCACCTCCTTTTACACACACACACACACAGAATACAAAGGTAATTTACGCTATACTGTATTTATTGTACTCAGTACTCAGTTCACAAGTTATATCCAAAGTTTTATCAAAAGTGCGGTAGCAGATCATCTAAGACATGCTCCATGGCCCCCGTGAGCTGCTCTCTGTTTGACATGTTTCATCATTTTCCCATGTCACGGCTTTTGATGCATACCATACCAGTCCAACTGAAGCTTCAAATCTCAACAAAAGAAGCATGCGCTACAACATAATTGAGGATTGTACCTTAAATACTAATAACTATACATGCATCCATGCGAAAATATATACAGTAATGCATTTAGAATTTTCAATTGCATAATAATAATAGTAATCACTTTAGTACATACAACTGAATTCACAAATGTGTTCCTCAACATAATGTGAATTTATGTCAATATTTAAAGATAAAAATGTCTCTCCCGAAGGTAAAAGTGTAAGAGACTAGACTTTAATATAGCTACTGTGAGATAAACGCTGGAGCAGCCGTTATAAGACTCATAAGGTGTTTTTTGAAAACTTTAATAGAATAAAATTGGTTTATTTTTTTGTAACTGCACTACTTATGAAGAAGTTACCGATATCTGAAATGAAAAAACATTAGTTTTAGAAATTACGTTCGCGTTCACAAAGACATAACATTAGCCTCAAATGCCCAAGCCAGCTCAAGTAACATCCCAGAGCCTTGTCCTACAGTGACGTTTCTAATTTAAAAGCTCATTTTAACACGGTAGTACCACCACATTTCACCAGAATGGTGTTCATGCGTTCGCTGTTTCACATCTTGAGACTTAAAGCGAATAAGCCACCTGAAGATGGGCAGCTCGTTCTGGCCGGCTTCGCTGGGGACTGGAGTCTTCGCCAGGAGTGACCGCGGCCTGTTATCGGCTTCCACTCACAGTCGCCCTCGTCAAAAGAGCAGTAGCTGCCATTGAGAAACCGGCCTAGAATATGAGAGAGAGAGAGGGAGAGAGAGAGAGAGGGGGATGGGGTGTTATGAACCTTAGAGAGAGCAAGAGGGACTCTGGAGAGGAGAGGAGAGCAGATGATGAGTGCAGGAACATTATGAGTGGTCTGGCCCAACAGGACACAGTCTGAGAGGGAGGATACTGACAGTCAAGAGAGGACAGACTGACAACCATATATACTGTATGTATATATATATATATATATATATATATACACACACACTGTATATGCTGTATATACTGTATATATATATATATATATATATATATATACATGTATATATATAAAGAGAGTGAGTAGGGCGAGTGACAGTAATGAGGGGTTGAAAGGAGGTGAGATTGTTAGGGGGGTTAAAGACTAATAGTGACGGGAGGGTGGGGAGGGGTGGGGGGTCGTAGAAAGGGGGTTGGAGAGAGATGATAGACTTCAGCCGTAGATGAGGGGAAGGAATAGCCTGAAGTGCTTTGCGAAACAGAATCGGACGGAAAAAAGAGAGGATCACCGAGGAGAAAACGAAGAAATTGAACTGGAAGCGGGGCTGGCAGGCGGCCAAATGCCTCTACTCTGGCTGGTCTGTCCTTCTCAAGAATATCGGCCAGTTGTTGCTACTAAATCTGAACCCACCACTACAGACAAAGGTGGCCTTTAGCGATAGACACAAGCAAACACTCTGTTTGTCATTAGCTTAGGCATGAAACTGCGTGTCTGGTTAAGGTTAGGCTATGATAAGGTTATGATTAGGACAGGATATAGACAATTACAGTAGTTATTGGCTTAAAGCCCCAAACTGTTATTTCTGCATGGCAGCGTTCCACCCCATGGAGGAAAATGTCAAATAATGTTGTCTACATTAATGTCAACATAACAAATTTGCTTATTTAACGGATGAGGAGTCAAGAGTAATGTCTAAGTGTTTGCCAAAACTACAAGGTTTTGGATGCTGAGACTTTGTGAAATGAGGAGGCATGCAACCAGAAACACGTATGTATATTGTGTCACAACATAAATTACTTTTTTATATTTTAATGACTGTAATTACGAAATTAGGAACCGACCAGCCGCATTTTACTTTTACTTTGAATTCGCTCTCTTTCTGCTGTTGGTGAGAAGGAAAACCTCTACGAGCGACGTTGATTCAGACAGGTTACTGGTAGCTGTCAAACTGGATGGGACAGTTGCAGTGTTGTGTTTTTGATATACTCCACATGAGGCAGCAAAAAAGTAACGGATTTGGCCTTTAAGGTAAGGATATACAGTAGATTTGGGTTAGACATACTTGGAATACGGGTAGGAAAAGCAGCAAAAATGTATACAAAAATTGTTCCTGGAAAACACAAATTAGTTATTGTCACTAGTAAGATGTTGGCCTAATAAGCCAAATAAACTTCTTTCTTTGCTATTTATCTAATAGGTATATCCAATGAGCTGGCAGCTCATGTAGAAAGATCTTTCTTATTCTCTTTGTAAAATATTATTCTCAAGACTGAAAAAGTATTAACTGAATGAGTAACAGTGCTATTTTGTATATTATTGGATGGGTAGCCACCAGGATAAATCAAATATTTAACAGCCTGGTTTTATGCCAGTGGCACAGCTTTGAGTGAGTTCTTGCAATAGGAGTATTTCTACATTCTGTCTGTGACTTATGGATGACAGTGTAGCATATTTTCTGTTATAGCAGATTATTAAATTTTAAATATAACTTCATATACTGTATGTTCCAGGTGCTAAAATAATCTAGACTGACAAATCTTATAGGGGTACAGATGACCCAGCCCCATCCCAAATAGATGTTGTTGAATAACACTGGATGATTGGATAGACATAACTTATAAAGGCAAGCAAACCAACAAACATACAGACGGATCCACACATTATTTTATATATTCCAATTTTATCCAGGAAGGAACAGGATTAGGCATTGGGTTTTAAAGTTTGTACTGTACAATTTATGAAACCATATTATCATCCTATGGCCCCAATATAAAAAGCAACACTAGTTGTTCGATAACTCTAATTGCCAAGTGTTTTAATGGGTATTAGCTTCAATTTCCTCTGCAAGCTAGTCTCCACGCAACGCAATCCTACAGGTCAATTATAGTCTCTAAAAACAGATAACAAAATCTTGGCTATTCTGTAGTTTTAATGCTAGTCAACACATTTGTTATTCATGTCGCACAGTAGCTATTATTATTATTAATCTTTAGCGGATGCTAAATGACTAAAGAGGCTTACAGTGAGTAAAATCACATGTATTTGAAAGCAGGTAGGGTTATAGGCATGTTGTTCAAGGAGGCTTACAGGTAGGCTAGCACTGAACTAGCACCTGGAGAGTCAACCACCCTAGTAACCACTAAGCCATCCTGCACCCAGAATCATATAGAAGAAAATGCTACAGCCAGATAACTATAGGGACTTCTGTAATAAAATACTTTTTTAAAAGAAGAAACTAATTGGTATGATTGCAACAAGATATAATGGATGTAAAATTTAAATTGAATGTGATTTCACTATTCGTTTATTTGTTGCAGATGATGAAAAAGTTGGCTAGCAATGCTTCTAGTACAGAAGACACCATTGTAGTATATCGTCTGGCCACGCAAGCTCCTCTTTACTTAGGGTGGCAAGGGAAGAAAATGCCCTGTCTTGTTACATGGCGTGCCATTCTCCTTGTAACATCCACTAATTGGTGGCACTGTGAGAGCTTCTTCATGTGGAGGACAGCTTCAAAGGCACATCATATGATGGGCCATCATATGATGGACCAGCCATGGCATAATTACGGATCTCTGCGGGGAGACCATTTCAGCACAGCAGTTGCTCATTTAGGGGCTGACTCTCAGATAAAGATTTGTGTCATTACCTCCCACTCTTGCTGTTCTACACATGACCGATCTCCCTTTGTCACCAGCGCTGGTGGCTGCACACACAGTTTGACTCCAGCCTGCACTCACAAGCTCTTCTGCTATGCAATGGTTTGTAGAGTGAGGGTCTCGAGTCCTTCAGTGTTCATAGTATATATATATTTTTATATTTCAAATTGTGTAGGCTATTAAAATAACTTATTTTTGGGGGCCGTGTCCTTAAAAGTGTGAAAAACCACTGCTCTATCTATTAGAGTTTTAGCAGAGCAGAATATCTGTGTCTAATTGTGGGCATGGACTATTTGTCACAAAGTTGACTGACATGTTCCCTCTGCCTCCCCTTTCCCTGTTAATGAACCCTGGCAATGCTGGTGTCATGCTCAAATAGACCAGAATCAATGAGAACAGATGAGTGGACATATGGATCCCTGGCCCTTGTACTCAATCATAAATGATAAAGGTCATGGCCTATTTGAGAGAGGTGGTGTGTGTGAGAGTGAGAGAGGGCTTTGATTGACAACAAATGACACTCCTATGATATTTTGGGAGGCATTTAGTAGTGGTGATGTGGAGAAAAGACGCAGGTTCTCAAAACATTCCCTTGGGGTTTGCAGCATAACCTGCCTCATGTATCAGGCCTTCATTTCAATTTGATAAATGTTATTAAGTTAAATATTCATTGGGACTTATTACCAATACCAATCTTTGTGATTCATCATTCTAACCATTTTTTCAATATATAAATTCAGCAATTTAGAAGCATATCTGTAAAATGTCAGAATGTCAGAATGTAATGCCCAGAAATATTTCCTCTATGCCTGTGATGTTCCCGAAGGCTGTAAAGTTGGTTGCATGTCAAGCACCAGGTAATCCCTAGGTTGACACTTGCATTATATATTAAAGGGATTAGACCTTCATTGATTATTAATTGTGCCATTGCACCCCCCCACCCCATCCCCTTTCCACATACACACAACCTGTACCCTCATATGCACACATTGCATTCCGGTAAAGGCTCTCCCAACGGGTTAGCCTCGCAGGCCAATTAGCATCGATATCTGGTTCACTACAGGAAAAAATAAATTGCTCTCGGCTGGGATTTTCACCCTCTCGTTAGCCTCTTATCTGTCAGCTCCCGCAGTTTGAAAACCTATAAGCACAGGGGAGAAAGCATCATCTTAATAAGCGCCACACAGGAGAGCTATCTGAACTGCGGCCATGAGCAAATTAATTCCGGTCAGCTTCGTATGGACTTGGCTCATTATCATGTATGTTCTGAAATAACACAACACCGTTTTTCCTTTCTTTGCGTAAGGGGAAGGAGAATACTGTGTCTAATGTTATATAAATAGCACAGACAATGTAGAAATGCAGTCATGCTTATAGGACAAAAAAAAAAGAAGACCCAGATGCCCATGCGCGCGCACACGCACACGCACACACACACACACACACACACACTCGTGCCTGGGGGACTTAAGTTGTAAATAAGATGTCAGCATAATTTCGCAATGTTCTGGCCAGGGCCCAAGAAAGGAACAGGAAACAAATGTGCGGAGAGATAGAAATAACAACCACTGAATATGTCAAGGGTGAGAAATGCTAGCCAAGCATGGCCCCCGACTGCCTCCTGTTTTTCCGTTTCTCTGCGCTCCTACTTCCCGGGCCGCGCTCCTCTGTCAGGAGACCTCGGCGCAAACACGGTTGCTGTCCTCTTAACGGCTTCATTACGGACGCCCCACTACACGGCTGACTGACTTGACTTTGGGGGAAGCATACTCACGGCAGACGTCGCCTTCGTCGTCGGCGAGAGGGCAGTCTACGTTGAAGTCACACAGCTTGTCCAGGGGGATGCCAGGCCCCTGGCGGCAGTGGTACCGAGCCTCCAGCGTGATGGTAGGCAGGGGGGACGACTCTGCATGGTGAGGGCGGGAGACATGGAAAGACAAGGCAAGGAAAATATGATTATTCACTTCCACCACCGTGCGGCGCATGCTCAAGTGTTTAGACACTGATCTGCATGGTGAACAACTCGGGTAAAGCAAGCAAAAAATATATTACTCTTAAAAGCCGAATATAACAATAAAACGGTAGGCCTGTGGCATCTTTACAAGAGTGTATTTTATAGACTGCGATACAAGACATTGGCTTGAAGAATGCATAGTTCCACAGAGTATAAAATATTTCTTTGGTTACTGCATCATAAGTCACCGGCAAAGATTGAAATAAAAAATGGCTATAAACCCCTCATGACATGTTCTGCCAAGCCATCGTAAAAAATAATAATCAGGGAGCGAGTGCACAGGCGTCTGTCTGTGAATGGAGCACAGAATCATACGACTAGTAATGCAAAGAATCAAAAAAGAATCACTGGCCCAGATACTGTACTGTAGTGTTACAAGGAGGGGGGGGGGGGGGGCACACACACACACGTACAGAGAAGGATACATATTCACAAATACACACACATTCACACATACACAGGGCTGTACACACACACACACACACACACACACACACACACAGTCATGTATAGACAAGGATACATTCAGGCGCACACACACTAGCCACGCGTGACAACATGACTTGTTACCGTGCGTCTGAACAACTGAGACGTAACCTCAGTCATTTGCATATCTATGCAAATCAGAGCATCGGTATCACCAGCTCAGCTTGTGAAGACTGACTGTTCTCCGCCACGGTCGTCACGATAAAGAGAACAGGGATTGTTCCGTTGATGCCGATCTCTTTCCCCCCATTTTCATAATAGAAAAAAAGACGCAGCGATACTTATCGATGCTTGGCTGGCTCACTGTAGTTTGCCCTTCATCTGTATTATGTAGATTTGTTCTCTGGTGAGAGGATGTTGGAGGCAGATATGTGATAGCGGCCACATGACAACATGCAGGTTAAGTGCTGTTAGCTGCCACGGTGTTATCCTCACGTCCTGTATAACACATGTAGCCTATTTTTAGGACCGGGTCGATTACTGCAGCACCATGGGAGGTGATAATAGATGTATGATTATATAATAAACAATGATAATACATTTAATTTATGGAGCATTAATAGCTCATTCCAGCTCAGAGCTCCTTTACATCACGCCCAGGGACACAGAGACACAGAGGTGCAACAAGACAAATGGCTCATCAGAAAGGGAGTATTGCATTTGCTTTATCTGAAAATGTTTTAAAGGAAAAAAGTAGTACGAAAAGCAATTAATTCCTATAGAATATTTTTTTTATTATGCAACATGAACCTCTCTGAGGCATCAAATACATTCAGAAAGAGAAAAACAGCCCTATTATCCATGATAAATTATAGCTATGCATAAAAGGAGAGATGGGAGGGAGAATAATACGATAAAGGGATATTAGAAACAATCCATTTCATCTTAACGCTGGCCCCTTCAAAACATATTCCTCTGCCATGACCAACTGGCTGCTTTATTCTCCTAGCCAGGCGGCCTACATGCTGCGTCATACAGGCGCAGAGACGTGAGTGGGGGAAGACAGAGTGTCCTTGACCTCCGTCTAATGGCACAGTGGCCCCTGCACTTCACTGGCTGTTTTGGCTCTTACAGCATGATGGCACTGAAGCGTAGAATGCTATAGGTGACACTGCAGTGCACGGCATTCACAAGTAGACTGAAATTGAATATTTCTATGGCTTGTGGCTTGTTTTTATAGTCACACTTTACTGGGCTAATAAACAAGTAAAATAAAAACATATAGTTTCCTATTGCACAGTAGGAGGCCAACACATTCACTAACATAGGTTAGGGAGTGGGGGTGTTTTCTACCAAAAAAATAAATAAACATTGAGGAGCCACCCATGGTCCGCTACTGTCCCAGCACGTTGATGGCAACACGTAGCCCTATTATCGTGTCAGCGAGAAACCCAATTCAATTCATCGGGGCTGAGTAAATGACTTTGATAATGAATGTCTTTTATCGTCGGTGCTGTGACACATCTGAATTAATAGACTTTCATTGCTTGTTAAATCTGCCATTTTGAACTCCTTACAGGACTGTATGTGGAGCGCACACGGACAGCATGCACGTGTCATAGACCCCCGCACATGACATTTATATACAGTCAGAGTACGGAGAACAATGAGGATTCTGTTCCATTCAGATGCTGCAACAATCAGGCCTGATTGCCCATGGCTAATTGTGTGCACACGCATGTCGTTTTGCCATGTGCATCCAGCCCTGCTCCAACAATGCAACCAGCACAACAATTACTTGTGCGCAGCGGTGTCCTTGCAGTACAGCGACTCACAATTTATCAGAACAAAACAAGAGCACCCACCCACGGAAAGAAAAAATAAGTGTTATCTGAAGACCACTGAAGGGTTTGGGCATGGTATTGAAATCTACCCATTCATCTTAGGCGGGTGAAGGTGGAGAAGAGGATCCCGACACGCGACGACGTCGGTGCTTCGAGTCCGCGAAGCAGGTGGAGGCAGCCTAGACGCGCCCACTGCACTCTGACCCACCGCGGTTGTTAAATCCCAGCTGTCACACCGGCACGGGGATGAATAGGCTGCAGGAGGGAGTGAGTTTTGTTATCCGAGCGCCCAGGGGGTTTGGTTAGGCTTTGTAAGGGAATGATGTACGAGGGGAGACGAGCTGGCGAGGTGATACCAGAGGGCATCAGCCCCCTGCTGATGAATGACGGTACGCACGCACAAATACACGACTCAAGCTAGCAGTTGCTATCTAGTCGGTCGCAAAAACATTTATTCGTTTTATGAACACACTGGTCACATTCAGCGCAAAAGCCGCACATCTAAATTCTACAGATTATCATTATAAAATGGTAATATTGCACGCCATCTTAGCCAAGCATGCTCATATTACTCATCAGTAAAGAAAAAATAAAAAATAAAAATAAGCCTTTCAGAATTCAGACAGCTACTCATATACTGTATACTGTACCATGTGTCGAGTATGTTGGAGTATAAAAGCGTGATCTAGGTGCCAATTGAGACTCTCAGATTTATTTCATTAGCCTGCATTTTTAACAGTTGAGCCAAGCAGTCAGTGCCACTGAATTTTGAAACAAAAACTCTTACATTACCTATAACCTTAAACATTGGGCTAAGCTGTGGCCCGGACAATTTAAAAGCTTAATTGTGTGGCAAAATATGCATCACCTGGTGCTCCCAATTATACGTTGCATAGCAACAGACGCCACAATGGTAAAAGTCTGTGTAATGTGTAATCTATGCCAGGATGTGACTCATACCTTCCAGGTTCCACAGTCAAAATGGAGGAGTGGTATTTCAAAATGATGCTTGTTGCTTCACCGGCTGTTTCGAGCCATCTCAGCAGGAGGGCGTGAAGTCATTTGAGCTCGGTGTCTATTTTGACAGCCATATTCCAACGGGAATAGCCCGGAAAAAAACAGTGACAGAGCTGAAAAACACGGCGTGTTTACCCTGTTTACCCATCAGTACGTGCTTATTGTCAAGTTGTCAGCAAGAGTGATGGAGGATATTAGTTACGGTGAAGCCTCATAAGTTCATCCACAATGGATGGCATTTCTTCTAAAATGGCATGGTTTAGGGGTGAATAATTAACAAGTAACTACACAAGAGTTTTATTAGAACATGATAATCATCAATCAATTTCATTCATTTCGGTTTCAGGTCCGGGTCAATAAACATCATCATGGCAGGTATGATATCAAAAGCACGAATTCAAGCAACAACTTTCTCTCATATTCTGTTCTACATTGACGGAATGTTTTTACGGGACAGTGAAATCGTTAATTTTTTCTTTAACAAAAGGGCATTGACTAACATTACAGTCACCGTTCCCCTTTACATTTCCCAATTTGCATAAACAGTTTCAGAGATTTAGGTGTAGACAAGTATATCGCTCAGCTATATCGGGACAGCCACTTGGCACAACAGTTCTGCGGAGATTGGCCTTTGATTTGAATACTGACAGACAGGCCTTTGTCGAAGTCCCGCAGACAAATGCAGATTGTTATAAAAACAGAAGTCTGCAGCCATTTAGAAGACTGCCCGAATAGGGAATGACTGAAATGAATACAGGCTACCTGTTTTTAGTACAGACAAAGCAGTTAGCACCATAGCCTGATATAAATGTGTCTGCAAAACAACAAACACTGAGGAGGTTGGCTTAATGGGACTGGTTTGCACTTAGGAAACATTCATATTTTGTTAAAAAAATATATAAAAACCAAAGCACATAAATAAAAAGTGACCTCAAACATATTTCTTTCTATCTCTATTGACAAAACGTGGCAGTGAGTTGAAGTGACTTCTCCTTTTTTCGTAAATTTTTTTTCTCTATGATTGTTACAGAGTCCCTAATGATATCATTGTGGAGGCCTGTTTCTCTGTTGCGGACTAAAACCTCAAGGGGTTCAAGCAAGGGCAACAAGTCACAAGTAGAATCTGGGGATATTTCACAGAGGTTTGCAGTGGCTGGAATCCCTAAGATGGATGCATCTGGGGCTCCCTCTGGACAGTCGGCAGGACAGAAAGCATGCGCTCACGAATTCAATTAACCACACAGAGCCACGCTCGATTGGCCAGAACTCTGCCCAATCATTATCTGTCTCTGTCAGGCTGCTTTGGAGGGAAGGAAGTGCAAACTGAGCAGGCTGATATAAATAGAAATTCTAAATAATACCTTTAATATCCAATCTTAAATGGCACAGGCATAATCTGTTTACTGAGCAGAAGAGGATATTGGTTCTTGACTGTATCTCACTGCAGTTTTAGTGGTAACCTCGGTATTGGACACAAGTAAATTGAATTGTCCCTTGGCCGCACTAAAGACAAACCAAATTATTGAATCCCACAAAGCCACTTCAGAAGTTAATGTTCAGGATATTTTGTAATTGTATTATACAGTGCATTTTCTTGTATGCCTTGCAATTCTTCTCTAATACATAGAAATGTTGTGCTAAGAAAGACTTTTTTAGAGGACAATGGGTTATGTGAGAATGGCTACATTATTTATCAAGGAGGAATCTTCATTGTTGATGGAATTTCTTAAACCTCACAGAATCATACAGTATTTTTCATTTGAATTAACCAAGCGGCAACATTCGATTCTTAGAAATTAAGCCAATAAGGAAGTGCCAAAACTTGCAGTTCCTCAAAAGGCCACTTGAGGCCGGCTCCAAAAGCGAGTCAATCCCCATAGACCCCCATGTTCAAATGTCCAACTTTACAGCAGAAATAAACATGTTTACAGCCTGGTACATAAAACGGTCTCTATAGCTAGTTTCCCCGTTCATGACAACTGTACGGGGGGGATTTTTATATAATCAGTTTAATTATATTAAGCCATCAATTTATCCATTCATTATACTGTACATAGCTGGGAGTTAGGCGGGAGTCTGACACTGCCAAGATGGCGACGGCCCGAGCCTGCACAGTTGGCTTCAAACCCTTTCTTCAGAAAATCTATGGGTGACATCACAGAGGATATGTCCACTTATTTATAGTCTATGGGATCAACACAAACCTCTCTATATGGATCACACCCACAGTGGGTAATTAAGTTACTCTTAAAGATTTTTTACCAACAAGTGTACTGCGGAGAGTGGATTTATGTACGAGAACTTGACTTCTTTTATAAAGAAGTCAGCTTTCTACACATTAAATGAATCCAAATGGGACTTTTAGGTCCCTTTTTCTGTTTCCATAGCTGAAGAATGTTTCCTCATTAGACTTCGCAAATGAGTGACAGTGCAACCACCGCGGCTGCGAACTTTGTCATAATTGAATGTCAGACGGTGCCAGGTACTTGAGCTACACAAAACAAAATGAGATTGCGGTTAGAAACTATTGTAACGAACACATTTTCTTTACTCATGCTCAAACCCGTTCCATTCAGGAATTTCCTTGCATGCATGTTGCACATCTGTTCCATTTGGCATATGTATTCTGTGAACACACGACTTGGTGCCCTGGGCCATTTAACACACGCTCAATACGATAACATGAAACTGTCTGTGTAGAATGACTCGGAAAGGCGCCTTGCGCAGCAACATAAAGTGCGGGTTTGTGTTGAGGGGATGATGATCGTGGAAAGGCCTAAGGCGGGAGATTAGACAGGCGGAGCACAGTTGAAGCTAGCTGCTGCCAGACGAGGGTCTTGGCACCTCGTGTCCCCTGCTGATTGTCAATGTTTCCTCTTAGCTCCTCGCTTTATTTTGTAATTGGAGGAGGTCCTTGCTGCCTAACTGCTTGTTGCCCTAAAGGAGTGCGAAGACTATAGGCCAACAGTTGAAAATGTTCACATTAAATATCATAGCTGTCCAATATTTTTTTTTTACAAAACAGCTTCAGTACTACAGCATATTTAAAAAAAAAACAAAGTCGTAGAAAAATGTAAAGCATCAGAGATCACTGACTATAATACATTTGATCTGAGACATGAATACGTTTTATAGAAAATATACAAATGTTTTCAGCTTGGTGAGTGAAGGTCCAAGTGGGTTTAACTGCGATGGTTCAAATACAAATAAAACTAGAATGACTTATACTACAGAATGTCTGCTAGTGGCATCATGTTATAACCCTCGTTATCTCCTATTATTTTTTGCAATCCACCAGCTGCCATCCATCCCCATGCCTCGTGCTCGGTCCACTTCACCAACTTTCTCCAAAACCCATTTCCCTCACTGCCTCTGTGAGAGCAAGAGTGATGGATGGGCCAGGGACAACCCTGTACCACTGTGTACCTAATCACAGAGTATAGACTCTGTGTAACGCTCCATTAAGGACCCGCAGTAACATGGAGTAATGGTTAGGGAAATGGTCCGGAGAAAGCAAGGTCACTGGTTCAAATTCCCATGGTGCCTTGCCACTCCCTTGTCTCAGCTCCATGTCCAATAGCAGAAATAGACTGTGACGTTTGCTGGGTAAGCCACGGGCACCTGGAGAGATTGAAACATATTTCCACCTCACACTCGTCTGTGAGCAAATGTTGCAAATCGTGTTGGGACAAACATTAACTTGTGCTGCTATGGCGGGATAGACCAAGGAGTCAAATATGCTACTGGTACGATTTGTTAATGAGCTTGTCAATCATAAGAGGAGATCCTGTATACTTCCATGTTAATAAAACCGTGGGAGGCGAAGACAGAGGCTGGCAAGTTCATTGCATCTGAATAATTGCCTCCTCTGTCTGGCGGTGCCATAAAGATCTGAGAACGTTTTGTTTGACGCCAAACGCTCCGTTCTGACTGCTCATTGGCAGGATGAGCTGTGAGATAGGCATATAAAGTCACTTTTGGGGCAACACATTGGATCGCTGCTTGGCTCTGTGACTGATGACTTAATTAATATCGAAGAGTATGGCGAGAGAAGACAGACAGCGCTCTATTTATTTGCTCTGTATTGACTATATCTATTCTCACTTCACTGGCTTGAGTAATCGCTGTCCCTCTGCTCAAGGAAACAACTGAAATGGAGGAACGACCACTAATGGACATTGCCAGTTGTTTTTAAGTCAATCCCAGTGTGTGAATCTTAAACCTGGGACACACAGCAAAGCAAAGATCTAAAAATGATTTAATCAAGGGTGAAGTTATGTGGGGAAGAACATAATCTCTGTTATGTTTCGTTCAGTTGATTTTCCATTCTGAAACAAAAATTGGAAAATGAAAAATTGGACTGCTTTCTCTTAAACTGGGCATATAAAATTAAATGTCTTGTTTTTCTATTTTTCATACATACTGTAGCATCAATACTGGAGGGGCACAGATTTACTAAGCCCCGGAAGGGACATGGAGGTGAAAAAAAAATCCATGGTTGAATAAATAAATAAATGCATTAAAACATTTTTTACTCGCAACATTTTTCATTTATGTCAATGTACCCTACTTCCAGGTCAGGTCGGCAACTTGGAAACCACAGCAATGGAGCCCACACACCCGTGGGAGACGTTCATAGAAGTTTGGGATTGGCCTCAAATATAAAGACATTAAATCAGCCGCGTTTGCTTGTTGCTTACTGAACCAAACAGAGGCAGCATATTGCCGCCCCAGTGTGTCCTTTTACATAGCAATACGCCGTTCCGGAACCAGAGGCGTGACCAAACAGCGTGACGTGTAACATGAACATGATCGTGATGTTAAATAATCTTGTCTGCTTCTGACACTATTGTGGTGATGAGGCCACTGGCGGCCTCATAGAATTCTACTGTAGTGGCCGATATATAAAGACACATCTGCCTACTTCATTCATGAAATAATACCATGACATCTTTGATGAAGATGTTGACAATCTTCATCAAAACATCACACCCTTGTTCTGCCATGCCGGCTGTCGCTCGTTTCCGGCTCGGTGATTACCGCCACTGTCGGCTCAGCGGCAGAACAACGACCACACATTCTGCCTCCGTACCTTTTACACAGAACGTTGCGGGGAAAAGAAGGCGCAATATTTTTGCCTTGAAAACGCTGTTTAAAAAGGGCTAGTGCTTGGCATAAGTGAGAAACATCTGAAGAGGTGACTTAGCGCGAGGGGACACACTAGTCGTCTCCCTCCATGTCCCTTCCGGGGCTCCGTAGGGATTAAACACTGTCAAATACAAATAATATTCGGAAAAATGCTTATTCTGTAAAGTAAGATGAGCCCAATTTATTCTCTCTTGTACTCAAAAGTACTCAAAATGGATCTTGCTATTCTTATAATTGAAAACATGTTATGTTCTTGCAACTAATCAAATTAAACTTTGCCAAGGGGGACTAAATTACATATAATAATAAAAAAAAAAACTAATTTGGATCTGCCTTTCATTTTCTCTCCCCATCACGATGTTTGACAATACTGGTCATTAATAGCACTAATTAGCTAATTACCAGTGCACACAATGTAACAAATAAAGCAAACAACAGCCTTCTCTGGGGACTGAATCGGAGAGGCTTGCTTATCGAGCGCCCGGCTTCCCGCTCGCTGCAAGGTAATCTGAGCCTGGCCTTGTGACAGGTGCTGGACGGTGCATAGGCGAGAGAGAAAGAACATCTGAAAATGTGCTGAAGCCACACAGCGAGCGTGCCGAGACAGATTAGGGCTCCGTTTGGGCAACAGAAGTGTGTCGTGTAGTACTGGGAGACCCAGGTGGTGCCTGGAAGGAGAAAAGGATGTCCCCCCCCCCCCCCGTTTATGTGCTGGGCCCGTAAATGGGAATACAGTGAACTCAAACAATTACAGTCAGTTGAAGTTGTTTTCAAAATCCGGCAAAACAGAACTCACTGCTCTGCCTTTGCTTGTGTGTGTGTGTGTGTGTGTGTGTGTGTGTGTGTGTGTGTGTGTGTGTGTGTGTGTTGATGTCCTTGCAATTGT